>JALBCW010000030.1:0-2500 GCA_023078785.2 Hyles euphorbiae
CTCAAAGATTAAGCCATGCATGTCTCAGTGCAAGCCGTATTAAGGCGATACCGCGAATGGCTCAATATATCAGTTTTGGTTCCTTAGATCTTACTCAGTTACTTGGATAACTGTGGTAATTCTAGAGCTAATACATGCAATCAGAACTCTGACCAGTGATGGGATGAGTGCTTTTATTAGATCAAAACCAATCGACGGAGGGCCTCGCGTCCGAAGTCGTTAATTTTGATGAATCTGGATAACTTTTGCCGATCGCATGGTCCAGTACCGGCGACGCATCTTTCAAATGTCTGCCTTATCAACTTTCGATGGTAGTTTCTGCGACTACCATGGTTGTCACGGGTAACGGGGAATCAGGGTTCGATTCCGGAGAGGGAGCCTGAGAAACGGCTACCACATCCAAGGAAGGCAGCAGGCGCGCAAATTACCCACTCCCGGCACGGGGAGGTAGTGACGAAAAATAACGATACGGGACTCTTACGAGGCCTCGTAATCGGAATGAGTACACTTTAAATATTTTAACGAGGAACAATTGGAGGGCAAGTCTGGTGCCAGCAGCCGCGGTAATTCCAGCTCCAATAGCGTATACTAAAATTGTTGCGGTTAAAAAGCTCGTAGTTGCATTTGTGCGCCGCGCTGTCGGTGCACCGCATCCGCGGTGATACTGACACGTCTGCGGAGCATATCGTCGGTGAGCCGGCGGTAACACGCCGGTTCAATATCAAAATCCTATCGCGGTGCTCTTCAGTGAGTGTCGAGATGGGCCGACAATTTTACTTTGAACAAATTAGAGTGCTCAAAGCGGGCTCAAAATGCTGCTTGAATATTTCGTGCATGGAATAATAGAATATGATCTCGGTTCTATTTTGTTGGTTTTCAGAACTCCGAGGTAATGATTAATAGGGATAACTGGGGGCATTCGTATTGCGACGTTAGAGGTGAAATTCTTGGATCGTCGCAAGACGAACATCAGCGAAAGCATTTGCCAAAGGTGTTTTCATCAATCAAGAACGAAAGTTAGAGGTTCGAAGGCGATTAGATACCGCCCTAGTTCTAACCGTAAATATGTCATCTAGCGATCCGCCGACGTTACTACAATGGCTCGGCGGGCAGCTTCCGGGAAACCAAAGATTTTGGACTCCGGGGGGAGTATGGTTGCAAAGCTGAAACTTAAAGGAATTGACGGAAGGGCACCACCAGGAGTGGAGCCTGCGGCTTAATTTGACTCAACACGGGAAATCTCACCAGGCCCGGACACCGGAAGGATTGACAGATTAACAGCTCTTTCTTGATTCGGTGGGTGGTGGTGCATGGCCGTTCTTAGTTGGTGGAGCGATTTGTCTGGTTAATTCCGGTAACGAACGAGACTCTAGCCTGCTAAATAGGCGTCGCCATTTAGGTGTGCGTGGCTCCGTCACGCAACTCACTGGCGACGTATTAAAATTCTTCTTAGAGGGACCGGCGGCTTCGAGCCGCACGAGATTGAGCAATAACAGGTCTGTGATGCCCTTAGATGTCCTGGGCCGCACGCGCGCTACACTGAAGGAATCAGCATGTTCTCCCTGGCCTAGAGGCCCGGGCAACCCGCTGAAACTCCTTCGTGCTGGGGATTGGGGTTTGCAATTATCCCCCATAAACGAGGAATTCCTAGTAAGCGCGAGTCATAAGCTCGCGTTGATTACGTCCCTGCCCTTTGTACACACCGCCCGTCGCTACTACCGATTGAATGATTTAGTGAGGTCTTCGGACCGACACGCGGTGGCTTCACGGCCGTCGGCGTTGCTGGGAAGTTGACCAAACTTGATCATTTAGAGGAAGTAAAAGTCGTAACAAGGTTTCCGTAGGGGAACCTGCGGAAGGATCATTAACGTGTGTCCGCCGCTGATGCCGCTGCTACCATTATTATATGCGTAGTTCAGTAGTGTCGTGTGGTGGTTAACATTCTAATGAAACAAAAACAACAACAAAGAGATCGTTCCCTCGTGGGCTTTCTCGCGTCGCAACTATCTTCACTCTCATATGTGTCTACGTACAATATATTATTTATTGTACGTTTATGTGTGGTGTGATGGAGATGGATGCGTTCGTCAATGAAAACCTCCCCGATGTGTTGTGCACCGTGTAAAAGCGTGTGCGCTCTCTCGGGGTCATGGTGCGTTTGGCGCTCGTGGAGATTCGCCTTCAGAGATATTACTCTGTTGGGTGTAGTCACACGTCGCTTTGCGTTCTTATGAAACATTTTATATTTATATAAATTTTATGTACGTTGTTCTAAACATACTCTGTTATGGGTAATAATATAAAATCATTACCCTGGACGGTGGATCACTTGGCTCGCGGGTCGATGAAGAACGCAGTTAACTGCGCGTCATAGTGTGAACTGCAGGACACATTTGAACATCGACATTTCGAACGCACATTGCGGTCCGTGGAGACACATCCAGGACCACTCCTGTCTGAGGGCCGGCTGTATAAAAAACATATACCACATTGCGCACAT
>JALBCW010000030.1:10000-15000 GCA_023078785.2 Hyles euphorbiae
CAACAAATATAATATGTAAATAAATATAGTAAATATAATACATACACATGTAATTGGGTTTCGATTACATAGTTTTTATTATTTGTGTTGTAACTATGGACATTAAGACATTTTAATACTGTTTGGTAGTTTATTTGTGTTGTTGCCGTTAAAATATTTTATTCTAATTTGAATCTGTTTAAAAATATATTTTGTATTGTATATTGATAAGAATGTTCTATGTACATTGTCCATATATGTTTAAATAATAAATTTTTACAAAAAAAGCATTAAAAATGATTACTATAATATTTCTTTTTATTTCTTTAAACATATTACAATTATTATTATTTATGTCCCGCTGTGATCCCTGTTGCTCCTGTAGCTGTTGTGCTGATGATATGTTACATGCATTCACCTGTGGAATGCAATAGAATTATAATATTTAAATACTATAATGATATTATAAACACATAACTCTATGAATATATAAATAAAGGTTATATTGGAGTTTATTATGGGATGGTAGTAATAATAATAATAATAAGTGACAAGACATTATATAAAATTTTACAATTCGTTGTTATGTAATAATTGTAGGACGGTGTGAGTGATTGTGGGGAGCAGGGAGCGGTGGTACTTTAGGGGGCATGGCAGCCTAAGATTCGGGGAGAGGTGGCCGGGGGGAGGGGATAATGTACAAGTACATTATACAGGTACCACACTCTTATATACTCTGTAGATGGAGACAAGGATTTAAAGTGGCGTCTTAGGAAGGGAGGGGGGAGGGGGGGCGTAGATGGAAAATTAGAAGGGAGGGAGGAAGTATGTGGGGATGGAAATATTATTTTTATAATTCATTTATGTTATTAAAATGCCCCACATGAGTCATAATTGCTTTAGTATAAGGAAAGTGGGGGGCGTTGGCCCGGGGGGGGGGGGGGGTAGTGCGGGGTAAGAATGGAAGGGAGGTAATCATGTAGAAATTTAGATGTAAAAAAAAAAAATATCACCCATCTCATACATAAAATGTGTTTTCTGTTTTAAAATTTCCTTTCCTTCTGTTTAATATTATAATATTATAAGTGACGATAACGCGTAACAGCGATAGCCGGCAATCGCGGCGGCGACGCGCTCGTGATCAACGTTTATACGTGCAGAGCACAGTCGGTCCGCGGCGCGCATGCGTTGGGCGACCGTCAATTGTGTGAAACACGGCATTAGCTGCTCCGCGGCGATATCAACTTATACGACGAAACGGCTGTTTTCGTAGTTTGGTTTTTAAAACACACATAGACATTTACGTGTAGAGTAGAATTCTATTTTATTATGTATTTGTCGTGTTTTGTTTTAATTCATATCATCTGCGAGAAAACACCGCTTTAGTTTCGTTGTATATTATATTATACGAACTCTGTGTGGAACTACGAAACGGAATGAGAGTTCATGTTTCGTCTTTATAGTTCCCTAGTTATATATTACAGTCACGGTCTCACGATGTATAACTGTGGTGTGTAGTGTTGGATGGACATGTAGCGGTTGCTTTTGCAAATCTTTCATCACTGAATATGTTTTGCGAAGGCGGCGCGAGTGACTCTCTACCTACTCAACGCGTGCGTCGTTTACCGCGATTGTGATGTGTGTTGTGTCTTTGTACACACGCATATTATTATATATACGTTAATATATTGAGGCGAGTTGAATTCTGTAAATACCGCGCGTTAAGACCTCGGTCCGATCGTGTGAGAAATGAAATTATGTGTTTATAAAACGCATCATGTGAATTTAAAACATATCTCGGTATAAAGAACATTCATCGTTAAACGGATTCTATCGTTTGACGTGTGCGATGTGTGTTAGCGTTTGTGATTAATCACGATACGTTCGCTCGCTCGCTCTAAACGCGTAACTCCACAAATTATAACGACATATAATAAAAACACCCTCCGTGATCGCGCGATTTAATATTGTCGCGATTCATCGGGGAGAGTTTGAGTGTTGTTGTTGTGCGTGTGATCGCGTGTAGCTCCCTGGTTGATCCTGCCAGTAGTTATATGCTTGTCTCAAAGATTAAGCCATGCATGTCTCAGTGCAAGCCGTATTAAGGCGATACCGCGAATGGCTCAATATATCAGTTTTGGTTCCTTAGATCTTACTCAGTTACTTGGATAACTGTGGTAATTCTAGAGCTAATACATGCAATCAGAACTCTGACCAGTGATGGGATGAGTGCTTTTATTAGATCAAAACCAATCGACGGAGGGCCTCGCGTCCGAAGTCGTTAATTTTGATGAATCTGGATAACTTTTGCCGATCGCATGGTCCAGTACCGGCGACGCATCTTTCAAATGTCTGCCTTATCAACTTTCGATGGTAGTTTCTGCGACTACCATGGTTGTCACGGGTAACGGGGAATCAGGGTTCGATTCCGGAGAGGGAGCCTGAGAAACGGCTACCACATCCAAGGAAGGCAGCAGGCGCGCAAATTACCCACTCCCGGCACGGGGAGGTAGTGACGAAAAATAACGATACGGGACTCTTACGAGGCCTCGTAATCGGAATGAGTACACTTTAAATATTTTAACGAGGAACAATTGGAGGGCAAGTCTGGTGCCAGCAGCCGCGGTAATTCCAGCTCCAATAGCGTATACTAAAATTGTTGCGGTTAAAAAGCTCGTAGTTGCATTTGTGCGCCGCGCTGTCGGTGCACCGCATCCGCGGTGATACTGACACGTCTGCGGAGCATATCGTCGGTGAGCCGGCGGTAACACGCCGGTTCAATATCAAAATCCTATCGCGGTGCTCTTCAGTGAGTGTCGAGATGGGCCGACAATTTTACTTTGAACAAATTAGAGTGCTCAAAGCGGGCTCAAAATGCTGCTTGAATATTTCGTGCATGGAATAATAGAATATGATCTCGGTTCTATTTTGTTGGTTTTCAGAACTCCGAGGTAATGATTAATAGGGATAACTGGGGGCATTCGTATTGCGACGTTAGAGGTGAAATTCTTGGATCGTCGCAAGACGAACATCAGCGAAAGCATTTGCCAAAGGTGTTTTCATCAATCAAGAACGAAAGTTAGAGGTTCGAAGGCGATTAGATACCGCCCTAGTTCTAACCGTAAATATGTCATCTAGCGATCCGCCGACGTTACTACAATGGCTCGGCGGGCAGCTTCCGGGAAACCAAAGATTTTGGACTCCGGGGGGAGTATGGTTGCAAAGCTGAAACTTAAAGGAATTGACGGAAGGGCACCACCAGGAGTGGAGCCTGCGGCTTAATTTGACTCAACACGGGAAATCTCACCAGGCCCGGACACCGGAAGGATTGACAGATTAACAGCTCTTTCTTGATTCGGTGGGTGGTGGTGCATGGCCGTTCTTAGTTGGTGGAGCGATTTGTCTGGTTAATTCCGGTAACGAACGAGACTCTAGCCTGCTAAATAGGCGTCGCCATTTAGGTGTGCGTGGCTCCGTCACGCAACTCACTGGCGACGTATTAAAATTCTTCTTAGAGGGACCGGCGGCTTCGAGCCGCACGAGATTGAGCAATAACAGGTCTGTGATGCCCTTAGATGTCCTGGGCCGCACGCGCGCTACACTGAAGGAATCAGCATGTTCTCCCTGGCCTAGAGGCCCGGGCAACCCGCTGAAACTCCTTCGTGCTGGGGATTGGGGTTTGCAATTATCCCCCATAAACGAGGAATTCCTAGTAAGCGCGAGTCATAAGCTCGCGTTGATTACGTCCCTGCCCTTTGTACACACCGCCCGTCGCTACTACCGATTGAATGATTTAGTGAGGTCTTCGGACCGACACGCGGTGGCTTCACGGCCGTCGGCGTTGCTGGGAAGTTGACCAAACTTGATCATTTAGAGGAAGTAAAAGTCGTAACAAGGTTTCCGTAGGGGAACCTGCGGAAGGATCATTAACGTGTGTCCGCCGCTGATGCCGCTGCTACCATTATTATATGCGTAGTTCAGTAGTGTCGTGTGGTGGTTAACATTCTAATGAAACAAAAACAACAACAAAGAGATCGTTCCCTCGTGGGCTTTCTCGCGTCGCAACTATCTTCACTCTCATATGTGTCTACGTACAATATATTATTTATTGTACGTTTATGTGTGGTGTGATGGAGATGGATGCGTTCGTCAATGAAAACCTCCCCGATGTGTTGTGCACCGTGTAAAAGCGTGTGCGCTCTCTCGGGGTCATGGTGCGTTTGGCGCTCGTGGAGATTCGCCTTCAGAGATATTACTCTGTTGGGTGTAGTCACACGTCGCTTTGCGTTCTTATGAAACATTTTATATTTATATAAATTTTATGTACGTTGTTCTAAACATACTCTGTTATGGGTAATAATATAAAATCATTACCCTGGACGGTGGATCACTTGGCTCGCGGGTCGATGAAGAACGCAGTTAACTGCGCGTCATAGTGTGAACTGCAGGACACATTTGAACATCGACATTTCGAACGCACATTGCGGTCCGTGGAGACACATCCAGGACCACTCCTGTCTGAGGGCCGGCTGTATAAAAAACATATACCACATTGCGCACATCTCTGTCTCTCCCAAACGGGAGATGATATAGGTGCACGCATCTGACGGTGTCCGTATTGCAAACGATATACACACACACACACACGTGTTTGTGTGCATTGTAGTAGTGCGGTCCGTTTAAAAATAATGCAATGGTCATTTCCATTTCGATTTCGCATCGACGTAACGCGCGCGTGCGTGCGCGTCTCTTTCGAGATCTCGCGAACTCGAATCCATCGTGTGTTTAATGAAAATAAAACGTACGTGGAGGAGTGAGCGACGAGTCTTCTCGATTGGGATACAAAACGCGTGCGTACAATGTGCGCGTATGCGTTTGAAGCGAAAAAACGAATAGGATAAGAGACATGCAAACCTGTAGGCGGACTCGACGTCCGAAGAGCGCATCGACGACGAAGAAGAACGGCGAACGCTTCAGTGCGTGAGCCGCGAAGACGCGTCGTCGTAGCGCTGACGGATATC
>JALBCW010000030.1:17500-22500 GCA_023078785.2 Hyles euphorbiae
TGCGAGGGCGGAATCCGGACCCGCGTTCCGGCCTTCCGCGGATCTTCCTAGCCGTAAGGCCGCGTCGGTTTCGTCTCGTGCGCGATCGGCGCGGTTCTGTACGACCGCCGTTCAACGGTCAGCTCAGAACTGGCACGGACAAGGGGAATCCGACTGTCTAATTAAAACAAAGCATTGCGATGGCCCTCGCGGGTGTTGACGCAATGTGATTTCTGCCCAGTGCTCTGAATGTCAACGTGAAGAAATTCAAGCAAGCGCGGGTAAACGGCGGGAGTAACTATGACTCTCTTAAGGTAGCCAAATGCCTCGTCATCTAATTAGTGACGCGCATGAATGGATTAACGAGATTCCCACTGTCCCTATCTACTTGCTTCCGAACCGCCGAGGCGAACAGACGTGTGCGCTATTCGCTCCGTGCGACGTAGATCTAAGTGCCCGGTAAACGCGAACTTTCTCCGAAATCAGTGTTGAGTGTTGTTACATGTGTGTGCAGCCCCTGTGGTCGAGCCCCCTGTGTTCCCACGGGACAGCAGCCGCGCCTGGATAGTGCTCTGTGTTGAGACAGGACTCCTTTAAACAACTTGTTATACATTAGTGTAGTTATATTACGTTGCGTTCTGAACGCCGTGCCGAACGGACGTGCCCGTGCGACGCTCCGCGTAGCCTTTGCTGTGTTTGTTGTGTGCTCGCCCGGATTGCTGTCGGCTGCCTGCTTTCCAGATCGCTGCCTTCGTTGGTGATTCCTGCAGTCGTCCATCCCCTTGGTTGACCCCACTGAGGTCCCGGGGGATCGCCGCACCAGTGACTATACTTTGTTTATACTGCTATGAGATAGGACTCCGTTTTTATCGTTTTACTTTAGTTTAAATTAGTTTGTGTTATTGTGGCGTCATTACTAACTTTGCTCGTTGTGTTGCGCATTATTTACCTTGTGATATAACTATTATATACTTTCAGCGTGTTAGGTTAAGTAAATAGGTTAGGCTAATAGGTTAGGTTACACCATGTGCTCGGCACGCGGCCGACGACAGTGACGCTTGTGTGTGACGTTTGGTGTCTCTACTTTTACAGCGTGGCTATTGGTGTCTGCGGCAAGCAGTGGATATTGGCCTTTTGGCCGGCTAACGATTCGACTATTAACTTTACTGGTTGCCAACACGCACGGGCGGAAACGGACGCAGTTGCTGACGTTAACATTGTTGTTTGACGTCTGACAACTGACGTGACAGTGACATCGGACGGGAGAGTGACACTGACATTTTTTTTTTGCAGAAGACTCGCTTACAGCGTGGCTGTGAGTCCTTTGCCCATAGTATAGGATTTGGACCTGCAGATGAGTGAGGAGGAGGAGCGGGGGGCTTTTGTCCCTCGCTCGAGCATCGGTCGCAGCCCGCCAGTCAGTCGCTCCGCGTCGCCGCTGAGTGTGGCTCGCGGACGCGGAGTTGACTCCACGGCGGCAAAAGGTACCAGCCCCAAATCGCTGTCGTCAATTACGGCCCCTACCAAACCTGGCCCACTGGAGAAGCGTGGACTGGGCGCGTCGGCGGAAGAGATTGCTGTTAGGAAACCCAGAGCAGAATCCCGACGAGCTCCATCGGTGGCTGGCGCCAGCGGTACCGTTCCTTCTGTCAGCCTTCGTAACATTGTGATGGAGCCAGCAACTTCTCCCCCGACTACGCGCCTTGGTAAGCTGGTGTCTACGGAGACGGAAGCGGAGCTGCTGGACGGAATTAACGAAAGCCTCAAGTCTATCATGGCGGTAGTAACGGGTCAGGGGAAACTAAATAAAGCGGATGTGGGCTCTATACAGGCCGCTATCCATGCGGTCCAGGCAAGGTGTGGAGTCTTCGGGATCCGCACCTCGGAAGCAAAAAGCAAAGGTCTAATATTGGAGGAACGGCTAGCTAGGAAAGAGGTGGAGCTGGAGCTAGCAAAGGCATCTTCGACTGGCATGGGATGTTTTCCCCCTCTTCCAAGCACTGCTGGAGGGCCGACATTTTCGAATCTACTAAAAGCCCCGTCAAAGGACATCCCCATCCCGGCCCCGAGTGGTCCTACACTAGCTGTGTACCCCTCGGAGAGTGGAGCGGGGAAAATCAAATCAGCAGACGACACGAAGGCTGAATTAAAGAAGACCATCAATCCGAAGGCCCTGAATGTGCAGGTGGCGCAGTGCAGGCGTATTGGCAATGGAGGAGTACTGCTAGAAACAACCAGTGAGGCGGCGGCGAAGCGTTTGAGGGAGGCAGTGCCACCGACCCTGCGTGTCACGGAACCGCGACAAAGAAAGCCCTTAGTGGCTATTTCGGGCTTATCAGAGGACCCAGCGGTGGGACAGTTTCTGGAGGATCTACACGCACAGAATCTGGCAGAGGACCCCGACTGGAGTAAGAACAAAATCTTAAAAGAGGGCAAAGTTGCTTTCAAAAAGACACGCAGAGCGGGCGGCACAACAACTGTCGTGCTGGAGTGCTCCGCTGCCCTAAGGACGAAGCTTATCACTATGGAGCGGGTGTACATGGGGTGGGACCTTTGTAGGGTGCACGACCATATAACAGTGACCTGCTGCAATAAGTGCCAGCTGTATGGGCACCCTGAGAAGTACTGCCGCTCCACAGACATCGTGTGCGGGAACTGCGGAGGAAGCGGACATAGGGCAGCGGAGTGTAAAGCAACGGAGCCTAGGTGCGCCACTTGCCACAGGTTCAGGAAATCCGACGCAGGCTCGCATCGTACGGCGGCCAGGGATTGCCCGGCTAGGGTGCACGCGGAGGGCAGAGCCGTAGCTGCGACGCGTTATGTTCCATAAACGGATCATCAGCGTGGGCCAGATCAACCTCGGTGGTGGTGAACTCGCCACGGACGAGCTCCCTGCTGTGGCTCGCGAGCTCGGCCTCGATATTGTTCTTGTCCAAGAACAATATCCGAGGCCGGGTCTTGTGCTCTGCAGCGGGGTGGCCGCGTTGGCGGGTATATATATTCATCGTAGACAAGATATCACGGTTGCCATTTTAACACATCTTTCCACGAAATACTGTACTGTGGCACACATCGCCGAGGTTGATCTATACGTAGTCTCTGCGTATTTCAAGTTTTCGGAGGATATTGAGCCCCATTTAGACCATATAGAGAAGGTGCTGTATAGTCTCCATGGACGGCGTGTGATTGTGGGGGTAGACTCCAACGCCCACTCGCCGATGTGGCATTGCAGCATTCGACAGTCTACGGGAAGGGGCCCTGAAGCGGACCGGCGGAGGTCGTTGGTTGAGGACTTTATTTCATCGCATTCTCTCAACATTGCCAATCTCGAAAACCAACCAGCGACCTTCAGTACATCTAATGGGGAGTCGAATGTGGACTTGACCCTATCTACGCGGAGCTGTCATATCGGTGAGTGGCGCGTCCACGTGGGAACGTCTGTCAGTGACCATCGGTTAATCACCTTTCGCGTGGGACGTACGCCTACTCAGGGAGACCAGGATGAGGATGCGGCGGCCTCTCAGCTGTCGAGTGATCCTCCGAGCTTCCGTGAGAGGGGTGTTGACTGGGGGTGCTTCAGGTCCATGGTTCAGAA
Source organism: Hyles euphorbiae (assembly GCA_023078785.2). NCBI lineage: Eukaryota > Metazoa > Arthropoda > Insecta > Lepidoptera > Sphingidae > Hyles > Hyles euphorbiae. Next base: position 21,075 of record JALBCW010000030.1, read on the forward strand.
TAAGATTGGTAGAGTGAACTTTAGGAACCCCGCCTCTGTGGTTAGCAGGGATTTCACTAATGTGATAATCCAATCTGCCATAAAATCCCTCGGTCTTAGGAGGAAGAACCGGGAGGTGGGGTATGAGTGGTGGACGCCAGAATTAGATCGCCTCCGACGGCAGTGCGGGGCCTCGCGCCGAGCGTGGCAGCGCACCCGTCGTGCAGGCGGTCCAGCGGAGGAGCATGCAGGTGAGAAATTTCGTAAGGATAGGGCCGCATATAGGAGGAGGAAGAGCGAAATCGAAATCGCGTATTTCCGGGGGCTTGCCGAATCCGGCAACCAGGACCCCTGGGGCCTGGCCTACCGTGTGGCTAGCGGGAGGAACCGTCCCCCTGCCAACGTGGTTAACGGCACGAAATTCGCCGATGGCTTTGCAGGGACTGTTGATGAGGCCATGCACGGCCTAGTGTATGCTCTGTGCCCGGACGATGATCCATCGAACGACACAGAGTATCACTTTCAAGTGCGGATCTCGGCCGCAATAGTCCCTTCAGGCCCAGACGCTCTCCCTCCTCCCCAGGAACGATTGGGGAGCATGATTAGGCAGCTGCCTAACACGGCTCCAGGGCTCGACGGGGTGACCGCCAGAATACTGCGTAACGTCTGGGCCGCTGCACCGGTGGAATTCCACCAGGTGTATGCCAAGTGTGTGGACGAGGGCGTATTTCCGGACATCTGGAAGGATGGTCGTCTCCTGGTCCTGCCCAAGGGCAATGACAAGCCTCTCAGTGACCCAAAGGCGTACCGCCCTATAACTCTTCTCTCTGTCTTGGGAAAACTTTTAGAACGCGTAATAATCAACTGTGCCCCTCAGATCTCGAGTGGGATATCGGACTGCCAGCATGGTTTCTCTCCGGGAAAGTCGACGGTCTCTGCGCTTGATGTCGTTATTCGGACTGGCAGGGAGTCTAAGGCGCGATATGTTCAGGCTATCTTTCTGGACATCTCTGGTGCCTTCGATAATGCCTGGTGGCCCATGATAATGGTCAAGGTGAAGAGAGGAGGATGCCCTCCCAACATCTATAGGATGTTGGCGGACTACTTCTCTCGCCGCCGAGTTGGCCTCTTCGTGGGCAGCCGGGTATTGTGGAAGGAGTCCACCATGGGGTGCCCCCAAGGATCTGTGCTTGGGCCTACGCTCTGGAACCTCCTACTGGATGACCTGCTGCGATCACCGCTACCCGAGGGGGTCCGCATGGTAGCCTATGCGGACGATGTCACCATTTTGATTGAGGCGCAGTCAAGGGCGGAGATTGAGGCGAAAGCCTCTACTGTACTCAGTACGGTCTCCGCATGGGGCGGCCGGAATCGTCTGGGATTCTCCCCTGCCAAGTCATCCATGATGACTATCAGGGGTAGGTTCCAGCGACCTCCGGTTGTCCGA
>JALBCW010000030.1:27500-32500 GCA_023078785.2 Hyles euphorbiae
ATTATGATTTATAACCTCACTTATAAATTTGCAAGTGTATGTTCAGATATTATTGCAATGTTAAGTATATTGATATATTTTGTTGTTAATATTTTGATAGTTTATAAATAAGTTATTTCCTGTTGTTAAGTATATTGCGTAATGTAATATATATTGAGATCTTCTGTAATTAAAGAAACACAATGTGTTTTATATCAGTGATATTAATAGATAGTGTCAATTGTCAGTTTTTGACAATAGTGAATAGTAGTGTATGTTTGGAATTATAAGAAACAACAAATATAATATGTAAATAAATATAGTAAATATAATACATACACATGTAATTGGGTTTCGATTACATAGTTTTTATTATTTGTGTTGTAACTATGGACATTAAGACATTTTAATACTGTTTGGTAGTTTATTTGTGTTGTTGCCGTTAAAATATTTTATTCTAATTTGAATCTGTTTAAAAATATATTTTGTATTGTATATTGATAAGAATGTTCTATGTACATTGTCCATATATGTTTAAATAATAAATTTTTACAAAAAAAGCATTAAAAATGATTACTATAATATTTCTTTTTATTTCTTTAAACATATTACAATTATTATTATTTATGTCCCGCTGTGATCCCTGTTGCTCCTGTAGCTGTTGTGCTGATGATATGTTACATGCATTCACCTGTGGAATGCAATAGAATTATAATATTTAAATACTATAATGATATTATAAACACATAACTCTATGAATATATAAATAAAGGTTATATTGGAGTTTATTATGGGATGGTAGTAATAATAATAATAATAAGTGACAAGACATTATATAAAATTTTACAATTCGTTGTTATGTAATAATTGTAGGACGGTGTGAGTGATTGTGGGGAGCAGGGAGCGGTGGTACTTTAGGGGGCATGGCAGCCTAAGATTCGGGGAGAGGTGGCCGGGGGGAGGGGATAATGTACAAGTACATTATACAGGTACCACACTCTTATATACTCTGTAGATGGAGACAAGGATTTAAAGTGGCGTCTTAGGAAGGGAGGGGGGAGGGGGGGCGTAGATGGAAAATTAGAAGGGAGGGAGGAAGTATGTGGGGATGGAAATATTATTTTTATAATTCATTTATGTTATTAAAATGCCCCACATGAGTCATAATTGCTTTAGTATAAGGAAAGTGGGGGGCGTTGGCCCGGGGGGGGGGGGGGGTAGTGCGGGGTAAGAATGGAAGGGAGGTAATCATGTAGAAATTTAGATGTAAAAAAAAAAAATATCACCCATCTCATACATAAAATGTGTTTTCTGTTTTAAAATTTCCTTTCCTTCTGTTTAATATTATAATATTATAAGTGACGATAACGCGTAACAGCGATAGCCGGCAATCGCGGCGGCGACGCGCTCGTGATCAACGTTTATACGTGCAGAGCACAGTCGGTCCGCGGCGCGCATGCGTTGGGCGACCGTCAATTGTGTGAAACACGGCATTAGCTGCTCCGCGGCGATATCAACTTATACGACGAAACGGCTGTTTTCGTAGTTTGGTTTTTAAAACACACATAGACATTTACGTGTAGAGTAGAATTCTATTTTATTATGTATTTGTCGTGTTTTGTTTTAATTCATATCATCTGCGAGAAAACACCGCTTTAGTTTCGTTGTATATTATATTATACGAACTCTGTGTGGAACTACGAAACGGAATGAGAGTTCATGTTTCGTCTTTATAGTTCCCTAGTTATATATTACAGTCACGGTCTCACGATGTATAACTGTGGTGTGTAGTGTTGGATGGACATGTAGCGGTTGCTTTTGCAAATCTTTCATCACTGAATATGTTTTGCGAAGGCGGCGCGAGTGACTCTCTACCTACTCAACGCGTGCGTCGTTTACCGCGATTGTGATGTGTGTTGTGTCTTTGTACACACGCATATTATTATATATACGTTAATATATTGAGGCGAGTTGAATTCTGTAAATACCGCGCGTTAAGACCTCGGTCCGATCGTGTGAGAAATGAAATTATGTGTTTATAAAACGCATCATGTGAATTTAAAACATATCTCGGTATAAAGAACATTCATCGTTAAACGGATTCTATCGTTTGACGTGTGCGATGTGTGTTAGCGTTTGTGATTAATCACGATACGTTCGCTCGCTCGCTCTAAACGCGTAACTCCACAAATTATAACGACATATAATAAAAACACCCTCCGTGATCGCGCGATTTAATATTGTCGCGATTCATCGGGGAGAGTTTGAGTGTTGTTGTTGTGCGTGTGATCGCGTGTAGCTCCCTGGTTGATCCTGCCAGTAGTTATATGCTTGTCTCAAAGATTAAGCCATGCATGTCTCAGTGCAAGCCGTATTAAGGCGATACCGCGAATGGCTCAATATATCAGTTTTGGTTCCTTAGATCTTACTCAGTTACTTGGATAACTGTGGTAATTCTAGAGCTAATACATGCAATCAGAACTCTGACCAGTGATGGGATGAGTGCTTTTATTAGATCAAAACCAATCGACGGAGGGCCTCGCGTCCGAAGTCGTTAATTTTGATGAATCTGGATAACTTTTGCCGATCGCATGGTCCAGTACCGGCGACGCATCTTTCAAATGTCTGCCTTATCAACTTTCGATGGTAGTTTCTGCGACTACCATGGTTGTCACGGGTAACGGGGAATCAGGGTTCGATTCCGGAGAGGGAGCCTGAGAAACGGCTACCACATCCAAGGAAGGCAGCAGGCGCGCAAATTACCCACTCCCGGCACGGGGAGGTAGTGACGAAAAATAACGATACGGGACTCTTACGAGGCCTCGTAATCGGAATGAGTACACTTTAAATATTTTAACGAGGAACAATTGGAGGGCAAGTCTGGTGCCAGCAGCCGCGGTAATTCCAGCTCCAATAGCGTATACTAAAATTGTTGCGGTTAAAAAGCTCGTAGTTGCATTTGTGCGCCGCGCTGTCGGTGCACCGCATCCGCGGTGATACTGACACGTCTGCGGAGCATATCGTCGGTGAGCCGGCGGTAACACGCCGGTTCAATATCAAAATCCTATCGCGGTGCTCTTCAGTGAGTGTCGAGATGGGCCGACAATTTTACTTTGAACAAATTAGAGTGCTCAAAGCGGGCTCAAAATGCTGCTTGAATATTTCGTGCATGGAATAATAGAATATGATCTCGGTTCTATTTTGTTGGTTTTCAGAACTCCGAGGTAATGATTAATAGGGATAACTGGGGGCATTCGTATTGCGACGTTAGAGGTGAAATTCTTGGATCGTCGCAAGACGAACATCAGCGAAAGCATTTGCCAAAGGTGTTTTCATCAATCAAGAACGAAAGTTAGAGGTTCGAAGGCGATTAGATACCGCCCTAGTTCTAACCGTAAATATGTCATCTAGCGATCCGCCGACGTTACTACAATGGCTCGGCGGGCAGCTTCCGGGAAACCAAAGATTTTGGACTCCGGGGGGAGTATGGTTGCAAAGCTGAAACTTAAAGGAATTGACGGAAGGGCACCACCAGGAGTGGAGCCTGCGGCTTAATTTGACTCAACACGGGAAATCTCACCAGGCCCGGACACCGGAAGGATTGACAGATTAACAGCTCTTTCTTGATTCGGTGGGTGGTGGTGCATGGCCGTTCTTAGTTGGTGGAGCGATTTGTCTGGTTAATTCCGGTAACGAACGAGACTCTAGCCTGCTAAATAGGCGTCGCCATTTAGGTGTGCGTGGCTCCGTCACGCAACTCACTGGCGACGTATTAAAATTCTTCTTAGAGGGACCGGCGGCTTCGAGCCGCACGAGATTGAGCAATAACAGGTCTGTGATGCCCTTAGATGTCCTGGGCCGCACGCGCGCTACACTGAAGGAATCAGCATGTTCTCCCTGGCCTAGAGGCCCGGGCAACCCGCTGAAACTCCTTCGTGCTGGGGATTGGGGTTTGCAATTATCCCCCATAAACGAGGAATTCCTAGTAAGCGCGAGTCATAAGCTCGCGTTGATTACGTCCCTGCCCTTTGTACACACCGCCCGTCGCTACTACCGATTGAATGATTTAGTGAGGTCTTCGGACCGACACGCGGTGGCTTCACGGCCGTCGGCGTTGCTGGGAAGTTGACCAAACTTGATCATTTAGAGGAAGTAAAAGTCGTAACAAGGTTTCCGTAGGGGAACCTGCGGAAGGATCATTAACGTGTGTCCGCCGCTGATGCCGCTGCTACCATTATTATATGCGTAGTTCAGTAGTGTCGTGTGGTGGTTAACATTCTAATGAAACAAAAACAACAACAAAGAGATCGTTCCCTCGTGGGCTTTCTCGCGTCGCAACTATCTTCACTCTCATATGTGTCTACGTACAATATATTATTTATTGTACGTTTATGTGTGGTGTGATGGAGATGGATGCGTTCGTCAATGAAAACCTCCCCGATGTGTTGTGCACCGTGTAAAAGCGTGTGCGCTCTCTCGGGGTCATGGTGCGTTTGGCGCTCGTGGAGATTCGCCTTCAGAGATATTACTCTGTTGGGTGTAGTCACACGTCGCTTTGCGTTCTTATGAAACATTTTATATTTATATAAATTTTATGTACGTTGTTCTAAACATACTCTGTTATGGGTAATAATATAAAATCATTACCCTGGACGGTGGATCACTTGGCTCGCGGGTCGATGAAGAACGCAGTTAACTGCGCGTCATAGTGTGAACTGCAGGACACATTTGAACATCGACATTTCGAACGCACATTGCGGTCCGTGGAGACACATCCAGGACCACTCCTGTCTGAGGGCCGGCTGTATAAAAAACATATACCACATTGCGCACATCTCTGTCTCTCCCAAACGGGAGATGATATAGGTGCACGCATCTGACGGTGTCCGTATTGCAAACGATATACACACACACACACACGTGTTTGTGTGCATTGTAGTAGTGCGGTCCGTTTAAAAATAATGCAATGGTCATTTCCATTTCGATTTCGCATCGACGTAACGCGCGCGTGCGTGCGCGTC
>JALBCW010000030.1:37500-45000 GCA_023078785.2 Hyles euphorbiae
GTGCATTTTTTGCCGTTTAGTGAGATGAACCTACGGCTCTCGCCGCCCCTATCTATTTTTAATATGATTGTTTTGAAATTTATATTACACCGACCACATAATGACTTCAATATTTTATTTAATTTAGGAAAATAATAAATACCTAACATTAAAAATACTTCCTGTTACATACTGATCAGTTAATTTCAATGTCAATGCAAACATTTAATAAATAAATAAATATGTGACGGGAATAATGTTACGAGCAGTTAGTAAATATAATATTGTATGTACATATCTTATATATAATATGTCATTGATATTGGATACATCACAATAAATAAGTAACAATACAACAAATTGAAAGGTGTATATTGATAAACAGATAGAAACATTATAATAATAAAGAAAAGAAATCGAAGCGCAATGGTGAGCCGGAAAACGCAATTCATTACGCGAACTACCCGCGCGTTTGGCGCTGTCACAAACCATTACGCGAACGTTCTCGTTTGCATTTTTTGGCCGTTTAATGGGACGAATCTATAGCCCCCCCCGCGCCCCCCCTCACTATATTTTTAATATACTTGTTTTTAAATTTATTACACCGAACACGTAATAATATCTTCATTATATTATATTTAAAACACATTAAATACCTACCAATAAATAAATAACTTCGAACAGTTTTGTTAGTCACTAATCACTTCACTTAGTTCCAATGTCAATGCAAACATTTAATAAATAAATAAATATATGATGCGAATAATGTAACAAGCACGTTGTAAATATAAAATAATATGTATATTAAGCATGTAATGTGCAGTTTTCAAACTTGTTTAATTGTTTCATAATCAATATTGTTACCTATTATTTGATACGACACAGTAATAAATAATGATACAACACACATAAAAGTATATCATCGATAAAAAAGGTAGTGTACTTACGGGAATCAAAATGGAGCCGGCCGGTCACGCGCAGCCTCATAAATATATTTTATGTACAATTATGTATCACTTTCATCGTGGTTAATGTCGCACCAACCATGACATACGTATGTGAATGCACCTGCAATCCATTGGCTCTATTATACGCAGTTCACACAAAACAAAAACATTTCACTGGTAACTTAATGAACTGAATTTAAAACACATTTCGCGGACAATTATTATCTACTACGCGTAATTAGTACACGAGACACAAAATTGACAATAAGTTAGCTAACGCGGTCAGATCTATGCAAGATGTTCACTTTCCTATTAGATTTTTAAGCTAACAACAAACAATAAACTATACAAACATTAAGTAAATAATCATATTAGGAATTAGGTTATGATATAATTTTAATTTGAATGTATTCAAAGCAAAGGAATAAAATGCATAAGGCCTAGCAGCAGCGCAAACATATAAAAAATTATGCAACTGTAAAAAATTATCGCACCACATATAATCAAGAATTACGTGAAAATATATAATAAATTTAATTGTACTAGACTGAAATACACCCGTATTTACAAACAATATGACATGTCATATCAAAGGAACATTTATTTTATATTCGATTACAAATGAGTTTTCACTCGCCACCGGCACATTATACAATTAAAAAGTTTATAGGTGATATTATATCAAAGTTAAAAACCGAAGTACGAGTCTGTATGAATGTTACTTCCTTTGCCTATTATATCGGAAGACTATATTAATTATATATTTCTTATCTTTTTATTTCTGTATAATCTGTATCATGTAGGTTTATTTTGATTCTAAAGAGAGATTATTATGTATCAATTTTCAAAAATACGTAATTATTGAGCGTTTATTCTTTTGTTTCAGGCATGTGTGATTGTAATGTTAAAATTTAACATTACAATTAATGATCGCGGACGAGTACCGAAGTGGATTTATTTTAAGTCAGATAAGTACGCAGTTAACAAAATAAACCCTGTTTTCATTAAGTTTGCGTTACAGTAGTTTAATTAATAAAGATAAACAATTATTATAATATTGTTTTAATACTTTTCTATGGTGAATAGAATTACTTTTGCGTCGTTTTTTTTGTGATATTATGATTTATAACCTCACTTATAAATTTGCAAGTGTATGTTCAGATATTATTGCAATGTTAAGTATATTGATATATTTTGTTGTTAATATTTTGATAGTTTATAAATAAGTTATTTCCTGTTGTTAAGTATATTGCGTAATGTAATATATATTGAGATCTTCTGTAATTAAAGAAACACAATGTGTTTTATATCAGTGATATTAATAGATAGTGTCAATTGTCAGTTTTTGACAATAGTGAATAGTAGTGTATGTTTGGAATTATAAGAAACAACAAATATAATATGTAAATAAATATAGTAAATATAATACATACACATGTAATTGGGTTTCGATTACATAGTTTTTATTATTTGTGTTGTAACTATGGACATTAAGACATTTTAATACTGTTTGGTAGTTTATTTGTGTTGTTGCCGTTAAAATATTTTATTCTAATTTGAATCTGTTTAAAAATATATTTTGTATTGTATATTGATAAGAATGTTCTATGTACATTGTCCATATATGTTTAAATAATAAATTTTTACAAAAAAAGCATTAAAAATGATTACTATAATATTTCTTTTTATTTCTTTAAACATATTACAATTATTATTATTTATGTCCCGCTGTGATCCCTGTTGCTCCTGTAGCTGTTGTGCTGATGATATGTTACATGCATTCACCTGTGGAATGCAATAGAATTATAATATTTAAATACTATAATGATATTATAAACACATAACTCTATGAATATATAAATAAAGGTTATATTGGAGTTTATTATGGGATGGTAGTAATAATAATAATAATAAGTGACAAGACATTATATAAAATTTTACAATTCGTTGTTATGTAATAATTGTAGGACGGTGTGAGTGATTGTGGGGAGCAGGGAGCGGTGGTACTTTAGGGGGCATGGCAGCCTAAGATTCGGGGAGAGGTGGCCGGGGGGAGGGGATAATGTACAAGTACATTATACAGGTACCACACTCTTATATACTCTGTAGATGGAGACAAGGATTTAAAGTGGCGTCTTAGGAAGGGAGGGGGGAGGGGGGGCGTAGATGGAAAATTAGAAGGGAGGGAGGAAGTATGTGGGGATGGAAATATTATTTTTATAATTCATTTATGTTATTAAAATGCCCCACATGAGTCATAATTGCTTTAGTATAAGGAAAGTGGGGGGCGTTGGCCCGGGGGGGGGGGGGGGTAGTGCGGGGTAAGAATGGAAGGGAGGTAATCATGTAGAAATTTAGATGTAAAAAAAAAAAATATCACCCATCTCATACATAAAATGTGTTTTCTGTTTTAAAATTTCCTTTCCTTCTGTTTAATATTATAATATTATAAGTGACGATAACGCGTAACAGCGATAGCCGGCAATCGCGGCGGCGACGCGCTCGTGATCAACGTTTATACGTGCAGAGCACAGTCGGTCCGCGGCGCGCATGCGTTGGGCGACCGTCAATTGTGTGAAACACGGCATTAGCTGCTCCGCGGCGATATCAACTTATACGACGAAACGGCTGTTTTCGTAGTTTGGTTTTTAAAACACACATAGACATTTACGTGTAGAGTAGAATTCTATTTTATTATGTATTTGTCGTGTTTTGTTTTAATTCATATCATCTGCGAGAAAACACCGCTTTAGTTTCGTTGTATATTATATTATACGAACTCTGTGTGGAACTACGAAACGGAATGAGAGTTCATGTTTCGTCTTTATAGTTCCCTAGTTATATATTACAGTCACGGTCTCACGATGTATAACTGTGGTGTGTAGTGTTGGATGGACATGTAGCGGTTGCTTTTGCAAATCTTTCATCACTGAATATGTTTTGCGAAGGCGGCGCGAGTGACTCTCTACCTACTCAACGCGTGCGTCGTTTACCGCGATTGTGATGTGTGTTGTGTCTTTGTACACACGCATATTATTATATATACGTTAATATATTGAGGCGAGTTGAATTCTGTAAATACCGCGCGTTAAGACCTCGGTCCGATCGTGTGAGAAATGAAATTATGTGTTTATAAAACGCATCATGTGAATTTAAAACATATCTCGGTATAAAGAACATTCATCGTTAAACGGATTCTATCGTTTGACGTGTGCGATGTGTGTTAGCGTTTGTGATTAATCACGATACGTTCGCTCGCTCGCTCTAAACGCGTAACTCCACAAATTATAACGACATATAATAAAAACACCCTCCGTGATCGCGCGATTTAATATTGTCGCGATTCATCGGGGAGAGTTTGAGTGTTGTTGTTGTGCGTGTGATCGCGTGTAGCTCCCTGGTTGATCCTGCCAGTAGTTATATGCTTGTCTCAAAGATTAAGCCATGCATGTCTCAGTGCAAGCCGTATTAAGGCGATACCGCGAATGGCTCAATATATCAGTTTTGGTTCCTTAGATCTTACTCAGTTACTTGGATAACTGTGGTAATTCTAGAGCTAATACATGCAATCAGAACTCTGACCAGTGATGGGATGAGTGCTTTTATTAGATCAAAACCAATCGACGGAGGGCCTCGCGTCCGAAGTCGTTAATTTTGATGAATCTGGATAACTTTTGCCGATCGCATGGTCCAGTACCGGCGACGCATCTTTCAAATGTCTGCCTTATCAACTTTCGATGGTAGTTTCTGCGACTACCATGGTTGTCACGGGTAACGGGGAATCAGGGTTCGATTCCGGAGAGGGAGCCTGAGAAACGGCTACCACATCCAAGGAAGGCAGCAGGCGCGCAAATTACCCACTCCCGGCACGGGGAGGTAGTGACGAAAAATAACGATACGGGACTCTTACGAGGCCTCGTAATCGGAATGAGTACACTTTAAATATTTTAACGAGGAACAATTGGAGGGCAAGTCTGGTGCCAGCAGCCGCGGTAATTCCAGCTCCAATAGCGTATACTAAAATTGTTGCGGTTAAAAAGCTCGTAGTTGCATTTGTGCGCCGCGCTGTCGGTGCACCGCATCCGCGGTGATACTGACACGTCTGCGGAGCATATCGTCGGTGAGCCGGCGGTAACACGCCGGTTCAATATCAAAATCCTATCGCGGTGCTCTTCAGTGAGTGTCGAGATGGGCCGACAATTTTACTTTGAACAAATTAGAGTGCTCAAAGCGGGCTCAAAATGCTGCTTGAATATTTCGTGCATGGAATAATAGAATATGATCTCGGTTCTATTTTGTTGGTTTTCAGAACTCCGAGGTAATGATTAATAGGGATAACTGGGGGCATTCGTATTGCGACGTTAGAGGTGAAATTCTTGGATCGTCGCAAGACGAACATCAGCGAAAGCATTTGCCAAAGGTGTTTTCATCAATCAAGAACGAAAGTTAGAGGTTCGAAGGCGATTAGATACCGCCCTAGTTCTAACCGTAAATATGTCATCTAGCGATCCGCCGACGTTACTACAATGGCTCGGCGGGCAGCTTCCGGGAAACCAAAGATTTTGGACTCCGGGGGGAGTATGGTTGCAAAGCTGAAACTTAAAGGAATTGACGGAAGGGCACCACCAGGAGTGGAGCCTGCGGCTTAATTTGACTCAACACGGGAAATCTCACCAGGCCCGGACACCGGAAGGATTGACAGATTAACAGCTCTTTCTTGATTCGGTGGGTGGTGGTGCATGGCCGTTCTTAGTTGGTGGAGCGATTTGTCTGGTTAATTCCGGTAACGAACGAGACTCTAGCCTGCTAAATAGGCGTCGCCATTTAGGTGTGCGTGGCTCCGTCACGCAACTCACTGGCGACGTATTAAAATTCTTCTTAGAGGGACCGGCGGCTTCGAGCCGCACGAGATTGAGCAATAACAGGTCTGTGATGCCCTTAGATGTCCTGGGCCGCACGCGCGCTACACTGAAGGAATCAGCATGTTCTCCCTGGCCTAGAGGCCCGGGCAACCCGCTGAAACTCCTTCGTGCTGGGGATTGGGGTTTGCAATTATCCCCCATAAACGAGGAATTCCTAGTAAGCGCGAGTCATAAGCTCGCGTTGATTACGTCCCTGCCCTTTGTACACACCGCCCGTCGCTACTACCGATTGAATGATTTAGTGAGGTCTTCGGACCGACACGCGGTGGCTTCACGGCCGTCGGCGTTGCTGGGAAGTTGACCAAACTTGATCATTTAGAGGAAGTAAAAGTCGTAACAAGGTTTCCGTAGGGGAACCTGCGGAAGGATCATTAACGTGTGTCCGCCGCTGATGCCGCTGCTACCATTATTATATGCGTAGTTCAGTAGTGTCGTGTGGTGGTTAACATTCTAATGAAACAAAAACAACAACAAAGAGATCGTTCCCTCGTGGGCTTTCTCGCGTCGCAACTATCTTCACTCTCATATGTGTCTACGTACAATATATTATTTATTGTACGTTTATGTGTGGTGTGATGGAGATGGATGCGTTCGTCAATGAAAACCTCCCCGATGTGTTGTGCACCGTGTAAAAGCGTGTGCGCTCTCTCGGGGTCATGGTGCGTTTGGCGCTCGTGGAGATTCGCCTTCAGAGATATTACTCTGTTGGGTGTAGTCACACGTCGCTTTGCGTTCTTATGAAACATTTTATATTTATATAAATTTTATGTACGTTGTTCTAAACATACTCTGTTATGGGTAATAATATAAAATCATTACCCTGGACGGTGGATCACTTGGCTCGCGGGTCGATGAAGAACGCAGTTAACTGCGCGTCATAGTGTGAACTGCAGGACACATTTGAACATCGACATTTCGAACGCACATTGCGGTCCGTGGAGACACATCCAGGACCACTCCTGTCTGAGGGCCGGCTGTATAAAAAACATATACCACATTGCGCACATCTCTGTCTCTCCCAAACGGGAGATGATATAGGTGCACGCATCTGACGGTGTCCGTATTGCAAACGATATACACACACACACACGTGTTTGTGTGCATTGTAGTAGTGCGGTCCGTTTAAAAATAATGCAATGGTCATTTCCATTTCGATTTCGCATCGACGTAACGCGCGCGTGCGTGCGCGTCTCTTTCGAGATCTCGCGAACTCGAATCCATCGTGTGTTTAATGAAAATAAAACGTACGTGGAGGAGTGAGCGACGAGTCTTCTCGATTGGGATACAAAACGCGTGCGTACAATGTGCGCGTATGCGTTTGAAGCGAAAAAACGAATAGGATAAGAGACATGCAAACCTGTAGGCGGACTCGACGTCCGAAGAGCGCATCGACGACGAAGAAGAACGGCGAACGCTTCAGTGCGTGAGCCGCGAAGACGCGTCGTCGTAGCGCTGACGGATATCGTGTCTGCCTCGAATTTTTTTTTTATCGTTGGCCTCAGATCAGGGAGGATCACCCGCCGAATTTAAGCATATTAGTAAGCGGAGGAAAAGAAACTAACCAGGATTTCCTTAGTAGCGGCGAGCGAACAGGAATATAGCCCAGCACTGAATCCCGCTGTTGTAACGGCAGCGGGAGATGTGGTGTTCGG
>JALBCW010000030.1:52500-57500 GCA_023078785.2 Hyles euphorbiae
AATATTTTGATAGTTTATAAATAAGTTATTTCCTGTTGTTAAGTATATTGCGTAATGTAATATATATTGAGATCTTCTGTAATTAAAGAAACACAATGTGTTTTATATCAGTGATATTAATAGATAGTGTCAATTGTCAGTTTTTGACAATAGTGAATAGTAGTGTATGTTTGGAATTATAAGAAACAACAAATATAATATGTAAATAAATATAGTAAATATAATACATACACATGTAATTGGGTTTCGATTACATAGTTTTTATTATTTGTGTTGTAACTATGGACATTAAGACATTTTAATACTGTTTGGTAGTTTATTTGTGTTGTTGCCGTTAAAATATTTTATTCTAATTTGAATCTGTTTAAAAATATATTTTGTATTGTATATTGATAAGAATGTTCTATGTACATTGTCCATATATGTTTAAATAATAAATTTTTACAAAAAAAGCATTAAAAATGATTACTATAATATTTCTTTTTATTTCTTTAAACATATTACAATTATTATTATTTATGTCCCGCTGTGATCCCTGTTGCTCCTGTAGCTGTTGTGCTGATGATATGTTACATGCATTCACCTGTGGAATGCAATAGAATTATAATATTTAAATACTATAATGATATTATAAACACATAACTCTATGAATATATAAATAAAGGTTATATTGGAGTTTATTATGGGATGGTAGTAATAATAATAATAATAAGTGACAAGACATTATATAAAATTTTACAATTCGTTGTTATGTAATAATTGTAGGACGGTGTGAGTGATTGTGGGGAGCAGGGAGCGGTGGTACTTTAGGGGGCATGGCAGCCTAAGATTCGGGGAGAGGTGGCCGGGGGGAGGGGATAATGTACAAGTACATTATACAGGTACCACACTCTTATATACTCTGTAGATGGAGACAAGGATTTAAAGTGGCGTCTTAGGAAGGGAGGGGGGAGGGGGGGCGTAGATGGAAAATTAGAAGGGAGGGAGGAAGTATGTGGGGATGGAAATATTATTTTTATAATTCATTTATGTTATTAAAATGCCCCACATGAGTCATAATTGCTTTAGTATAAGGAAAGTGGGGGGCGTTGGCCCGGGGGGGGGGGGGGGTAGTGCGGGGTAAGAATGGAAGGGAGGTAATCATGTAGAAATTTAGATGTAAAAAAAAAAAATATCACCCATCTCATACATAAAATGTGTTTTCTGTTTTAAAATTTCCTTTCCTTCTGTTTAATATTATAATATTATAAGTGACGATAACGCGTAACAGCGATAGCCGGCAATCGCGGCGGCGACGCGCTCGTGATCAACGTTTATACGTGCAGAGCACAGTCGGTCCGCGGCGCGCATGCGTTGGGCGACCGTCAATTGTGTGAAACACGGCATTAGCTGCTCCGCGGCGATATCAACTTATACGACGAAACGGCTGTTTTCGTAGTTTGGTTTTTAAAACACACATAGACATTTACGTGTAGAGTAGAATTCTATTTTATTATGTATTTGTCGTGTTTTGTTTTAATTCATATCATCTGCGAGAAAACACCGCTTTAGTTTCGTTGTATATTATATTATACGAACTCTGTGTGGAACTACGAAACGGAATGAGAGTTCATGTTTCGTCTTTATAGTTCCCTAGTTATATATTACAGTCACGGTCTCACGATGTATAACTGTGGTGTGTAGTGTTGGATGGACATGTAGCGGTTGCTTTTGCAAATCTTTCATCACTGAATATGTTTTGCGAAGGCGGCGCGAGTGACTCTCTACCTACTCAACGCGTGCGTCGTTTACCGCGATTGTGATGTGTGTTGTGTCTTTGTACACACGCATATTATTATATATACGTTAATATATTGAGGCGAGTTGAATTCTGTAAATACCGCGCGTTAAGACCTCGGTCCGATCGTGTGAGAAATGAAATTATGTGTTTATAAAACGCATCATGTGAATTTAAAACATATCTCGGTATAAAGAACATTCATCGTTAAACGGATTCTATCGTTTGACGTGTGCGATGTGTGTTAGCGTTTGTGATTAATCACGATACGTTCGCTCGCTCGCTCTAAACGCGTAACTCCACAAATTATAACGACATATAATAAAAACACCCTCCGTGATCGCGCGATTTAATATTGTCGCGATTCATCGGGGAGAGTTTGAGTGTTGTTGTTGTGCGTGTGATCGCGTGTAGCTCCCTGGTTGATCCTGCCAGTAGTTATATGCTTGTCTCAAAGATTAAGCCATGCATGTCTCAGTGCAAGCCGTATTAAGGCGATACCGCGAATGGCTCAATATATCAGTTTTGGTTCCTTAGATCTTACTCAGTTACTTGGATAACTGTGGTAATTCTAGAGCTAATACATGCAATCAGAACTCTGACCAGTGATGGGATGAGTGCTTTTATTAGATCAAAACCAATCGACGGAGGGCCTCGCGTCCGAAGTCGTTAATTTTGATGAATCTGGATAACTTTTGCCGATCGCATGGTCCAGTACCGGCGACGCATCTTTCAAATGTCTGCCTTATCAACTTTCGATGGTAGTTTCTGCGACTACCATGGTTGTCACGGGTAACGGGGAATCAGGGTTCGATTCCGGAGAGGGAGCCTGAGAAACGGCTACCACATCCAAGGAAGGCAGCAGGCGCGCAAATTACCCACTCCCGGCACGGGGAGGTAGTGACGAAAAATAACGATACGGGACTCTTACGAGGCCTCGTAATCGGAATGAGTACACTTTAAATATTTTAACGAGGAACAATTGGAGGGCAAGTCTGGTGCCAGCAGCCGCGGTAATTCCAGCTCCAATAGCGTATACTAAAATTGTTGCGGTTAAAAAGCTCGTAGTTGCATTTGTGCGCCGCGCTGTCGGTGCACCGCATCCGCGGTGATACTGACACGTCTGCGGAGCATATCGTCGGTGAGCCGGCGGTAACACGCCGGTTCAATATCAAAATCCTATCGCGGTGCTCTTCAGTGAGTGTCGAGATGGGCCGACAATTTTACTTTGAACAAATTAGAGTGCTCAAAGCGGGCTCAAAATGCTGCTTGAATATTTCGTGCATGGAATAATAGAATATGATCTCGGTTCTATTTTGTTGGTTTTCAGAACTCCGAGGTAATGATTAATAGGGATAACTGGGGGCATTCGTATTGCGACGTTAGAGGTGAAATTCTTGGATCGTCGCAAGACGAACATCAGCGAAAGCATTTGCCAAAGGTGTTTTCATCAATCAAGAACGAAAGTTAGAGGTTCGAAGGCGATTAGATACCGCCCTAGTTCTAACCGTAAATATGTCATCTAGCGATCCGCCGACGTTACTACAATGGCTCGGCGGGCAGCTTCCGGGAAACCAAAGATTTTGGACTCCGGGGGGAGTATGGTTGCAAAGCTGAAACTTAAAGGAATTGACGGAAGGGCACCACCAGGAGTGGAGCCTGCGGCTTAATTTGACTCAACACGGGAAATCTCACCAGGCCCGGACACCGGAAGGATTGACAGATTAACAGCTCTTTCTTGATTCGGTGGGTGGTGGTGCATGGCCGTTCTTAGTTGGTGGAGCGATTTGTCTGGTTAATTCCGGTAACGAACGAGACTCTAGCCTGCTAAATAGGCGTCGCCATTTAGGTGTGCGTGGCTCCGTCACGCAACTCACTGGCGACGTATTAAAATTCTTCTTAGAGGGACCGGCGGCTTCGAGCCGCACGAGATTGAGCAATAACAGGTCTGTGATGCCCTTAGATGTCCTGGGCCGCACGCGCGCTACACTGAAGGAATCAGCATGTTCTCCCTGGCCTAGAGGCCCGGGCAACCCGCTGAAACTCCTTCGTGCTGGGGATTGGGGTTTGCAATTATCCCCCATAAACGAGGAATTCCTAGTAAGCGCGAGTCATAAGCTCGCGTTGATTACGTCCCTGCCCTTTGTACACACCGCCCGTCGCTACTACCGATTGAATGATTTAGTGAGGTCTTCGGACCGACACGCGGTGGCTTCACGGCCGTCGGCGTTGCTGGGAAGTTGACCAAACTTGATCATTTAGAGGAAGTAAAAGTCGTAACAAGGTTTCCGTAGGGGAACCTGCGGAAGGATCATTAACGTGTGTCCGCCGCTGATGCCGCTGCTACCATTATTATATGCGTAGTTCAGTAGTGTCGTGTGGTGGTTAACATTCTAATGAAACAAAAACAACAACAAAGAGATCGTTCCCTCGTGGGCTTTCTCGCGTCGCAACTATCTTCACTCTCATATGTGTCTACGTACAATATATTATTTATTGTACGTTTATGTGTGGTGTGATGGAGATGGATGCGTTCGTCAATGAAAACCTCCCCGATGTGTTGTGCACCGTGTAAAAGCGTGTGCGCTCTCTCGGGGTCATGGTGCGTTTGGCGCTCGTGGAGATTCGCCTTCAGAGATATTACTCTGTTGGGTGTAGTCACACGTCGCTTTGCGTTCTTATGAAACATTTTATATTTATATAAATTTTATGTACGTTGTTCTAAACATACTCTGTTATGGGTAATAATATAAAATCATTACCCTGGACGGTGGATCACTTGGCTCGCGGGTCGATGAAGAACGCAGTTAACTGCGCGTCATAGTGTGAACTGCAGGACACATTTGAACATCGACATTTCGAACGCACATTGCGGTCCGTGGAGACACATCCAGGACCACTCCTGTCTGAGGGCCGGCTGTATAAAAAACATATACCACATTGCGCACATCTCTGTCTCTCCCAAACGGGAGATGATATAGGTGCACGCATCTGACGGTGTCCGTATTGCAAACGATATACACACACACACACACGTGTTTGTGTGCATTGTAGTAGTGCGGTCCGTTTAAAAATAATGCAATGGTCATTTCCATTTCGATTTCGCATCGACGTAACGCGCGCGTGCGTGCGCGTCTCTTTCGAGATCTCGCGAACTCGAATCCATCGTGTGTTTAATGAAAATAAAACGTACGTGGAGGAGTGAGCGACGAGTCTTCTCGAT
>JALBCW010000030.1:62500-70000 GCA_023078785.2 Hyles euphorbiae
CACCGACCACATAATGACTTCAATATTTTATTTAATTTAGGAAAATAATAAATACCTAACATTAAAAATACTTCCTGTTACATACTGATCAGTTAATTTCAATGTCAATGCAAACATTTAATAAATAAATAAATATGTGACGGGAATAATGTTACGAGCAGTTAGTAAATATAATATTGTATGTACATATCTTATATATAATATGTCATTGATATTGGATACATCACAATAAATAAGTAACAATACAACAAATTGAAAGGTGTATATTGATAAACAGATAGAAACATTATAATAATAAAGAAAAGAAATCGAAGCGCAATGGTGAGCCGGAAAACGCAATTCATTACGCGAACTACCCGCGCGTTTGGCGCTGTCACAAACCATTACGCGAACGTTCTCGTTTGCATTTTTTGGCCGTTTAATGGGACGAATCTATAGCCCCCCCCGCGCCCCCCCTCACTATATTTTTAATATACTTGTTTTTAAATTTATTACACCGAACACGTAATAATATCTTCATTATATTATATTTAAAACACATTAAATACCTACCAATAAATAAATAACTTCGAACAGTTTTGTTAGTCACTAATCACTTCACTTAGTTCCAATGTCAATGCAAACATTTAATAAATAAATAAATATATGATGCGAATAATGTAACAAGCACGTTGTAAATATAAAATAATATGTATATTAAGCATGTAATGTGCAGTTTTCAAACTTGTTTAATTGTTTCATAATCAATATTGTTACCTATTATTTGATACGACACAGTAATAAATAATGATACAACACACATAAAAGTATATCATCGATAAAAAAGGTAGTGTACTTACGGGAATCAAAATGGAGCCGGCCGGTCACGCGCAGCCTCATAAATATATTTTATGTACAATTATGTATCACTTTCATCGTGGTTAATGTCGCACCAACCATGACATACGTATGTGAATGCACCTGCAATCCATTGGCTCTATTATACGCAGTTCACACAAAACAAAAACATTTCACTGGTAACTTAATGAACTGAATTTAAAACACATTTCGCGGACAATTATTATCTACTACGCGTAATTAGTACACGAGACACAAAATTGACAATAAGTTAGCTAACGCGGTCAGATCTATGCAAGATGTTCACTTTCCTATTAGATTTTTAAGCTAACAACAAACAATAAACTATACAAACATTAAGTAAATAATCATATTAGGAATTAGGTTATGATATAATTTTAATTTGAATGTATTCAAAGCAAAGGAATAAAATGCATAAGGCCTAGCAGCAGCGCAAACATATAAAAAATTATGCAACTGTAAAAAATTATCGCACCACATATAATCAAGAATTACGTGAAAATATATAATAAATTTGATTGTACTAGACTGAAATACACCCGTATTTACAAACAATATGACATGTCATATCAAAGGAACATTTATTTTATATTCGATTACAAATGAGTTTTCACTCGCCACCGGCACATTATACAATTAAAAAGTTTATAGGTGATATTATATCAAAGTTAAAAACCGAAGTACGAGTCTGTATGAATGTTACTTCCTTTGCCTATTATATCGGAAGACTATATTAATTATATATTTCTTATCTTTTTATTTCTGTATAATCTGTATCATGTAGGTTTATTTTGATTCTATAGAGAGATTATTATGTATCAATTTTCAAAAATACGTAATTATTGAGCGTTTATTCTTTTGTTTCAGGCATGTGTGATTGTAATGTTAAAATTTAACATTACAATTAATGATCGCGGACGAGTACCGAAGTGGATTTATTTTAAGTCAGATAAGTACGCAGTTAACAAAATAAACCCTGTTTTCATTAAGTTTGCGTTACAGTAGTTTAATTAATAAAGATAAACAATTATTATAATATTGTTTTAATACTTTTCTATGGTGAATAGAATTACTTTTGCGTCGTTTTTTTTGTGATATTATGATTTATAACCTCACTTATAAATTTGCAAGTGTATGTTCAGATATTATTGCAATGTTAAGTATATTGATATATTTTGTTGTTAATATTTTGATAGTTTATAAATAAGTTATTTCCTGTTGTTAAGTATATTGCGTAATGTAATATATATTGAGATCTTCTGTAATTAAAGAAACACAATGTGTTTTATATCAGTGATATTAATAGATAGTGTCAATTGTCAGTTTTTGACAATAGTGAATAGTAGTGTATGTTTGGAATTATAAGAAACAACAAATATAATATGTAAATAAATATAGTAAATATAATACATACACATGTAATTGGGTTTCGATTACATAGTTTTTATTATTTGTGTTGTAACTATGGACATTAAGACATTTTAATACTGTTTGGTAGTTTATTTGTGTTGTTGCCGTTAAAATATTTTATTCTAATTTGAATCTGTTTAAAAATATATTTTGTATTGTATATTGATAAGAATGTTCTATGTACATTGTCCATATATGTTTAAATAATAAATTTGTACAAAAAAAGCATTAAAAATGATTACTATAATATTTCTTTTTATTTCTTTAAACATATTACAATTATTATTATTTATGTCCCGCTGTGATCCCTGTTGCTCCTGTAGCTGTTGTGCTGATGATATGTTACATGCATTCACCTGTGGAATGCAATAGAATTATAATATTTAAATACTATAATGATATTATAAACACATAACTCTATGAATATATAAATAAAGGTTATATTGGAGTTTATTATGGGATGGTAGTAATAATAATAATAATAATAAGTGACAAGACATTATATAAAATTTTACAATTCGTTGTTATGTAATAATTGTAGGACGGTGTGAGTGATTGTGGGGAGCAGGGAGCGGTGGTACTTTAGGGGGCATGGCAGCCTAAGATTCGGGGAGAGGTGGCCGGGGGGAGGGGATAATGTACAAGTACATTATACAGGTACCACACTCTTATATACTCTGTAGATGGAGACAAGGATTTAAAGTGGCGTCTTAGGAAGGGAGGGGGGAGGGGGGGCGTAGATGGAAAATTAGAAGGGAGGGAGGAAGTATGTGGGGATGGAAATATTATTTTTATAATTCATTTATGTTATTAAAATGCCCCACATGAGTCATAATTGCTTTAGTATAAGGAAAGTGGGGGGCGTTGGCCCGGGGGGGGGGGGGGGGGTAGTGCGGGGTAAGAATGGAAGGGAGGTAATCATGTAGAAATTTAGATGTAAAAAAAAAAATATCACCCATCTCATACATAAAATGTGTTTTCTGTTTTAAAATTTCCTTTCCTTCTGTTTAATATTATAATATTATAAGTGACGATAACGCGTAACAGCGATAGCCGGCAATCGCGGCGGCGACGCGCTCGTGATCAACGTTTATACGTGCAGAGCACAGTCGGTCCGCGGCGCGCATGCGTTGGGCGACCGTCAATTGTGTGAAACACGGCATTAGCTGCTCCGCGGCGATATCAACTTATACGACGAAACGGCTGTTTTCGTAGTTTGGTTTTTAAAACACACATAGACATTTACGTGTAGAGTAGAATTCTATTTTATTATGTATTTGTCGTGTTTTGTTTTAATTCATATCATCTGCGAGAAAACACCGCTTTAGTTTCGTTGTATATTATATTATACGAACTCTGTGTGGAACTACGAAACGGAATGAGAGTTCATGTTTCGTCTTTATAGTTCCCTAGTTATATATTACAGTCACGGTCTCACGATGTATAACTGTGGTGTGTAGTGTTGGATGGACATGTAGCGGTTGCTTTTGCAAATCTTTCATCACTGAATATGTTTTGCGAAGGCGGCGCGAGTGACTCTCTAACTACTCAACGCGTGCGTCGTTTACCGCGATTGTGATGTGTGTTGTGTCTTTGTACACACGCATATTATTATATATACGTTAATATATTGAGGCGAGTTGAATTCTGTAAATACCGCGCGTTAAGACCTCGGTCCGATCGTGTGAGAAATGAAATTATGTGTTTATAAAACGCATCATGTGAATTTAAAACATATCTCGGTATAAAGAACATTCATCGTTAAACGGATTCTATCGTTTGACGTGTGCGATGTGTGTTAGCGTTTGTGATTAATCACGATACGTTCGCTCGCTCGCTCTAAACGCGTAACTCCACAAATTATAACGACATATAATAAAAACACCCTCCGTGATCGCGCGATTTAATATTGTCGCGATTCATCGGGGAGAGTTTGAGTGTTGTTGTTGTGCGTGTGATCGCGTGTAGCTCCCTGGTTGATCCTGCCAGTAGTTATATGCTTGTCTCAAAGATTAAGCCATGCATGTCTCAGTGCAAGCCGTATTAAGGCGATACCGCGAATGGCTCAATATATCAGTTTTGGTTCCTTAGATCTTACTCAGTTACTTGGATAACTGTGGTAATTCTAGAGCTAATACATGCAATCAGAACTCTGACCAGTGATGGGATGAGTGCTTTTATTAGATCAAAACCAATCGACGGAGGGCCTCGCGTCCGAAGTCGTTAATTTTGATGAATCTGGATAACTTTTGCCGATCGCATGGTCCAGTACCGGCGACGCATCTTTCAAATGTCTGCCTTATCAACTTTCGATGGTAGTTTCTGCGACTACCATGGTTGTCACGGGTAACGGGGAATCAGGGTTCGATTCCGGAGAGGGAGCCTGAGAAACGGCTACCACATCCAAGGAAGGCAGCAGGCGCGCAAATTACCCACTCCCGGCACGGGGAGGTAGTGACGAAAAATAACGATACGGGACTCTTACGAGGCCTCGTAATCGGAATGAGTACACTTTAAATATTTTAACGAGGAACAATTGGAGGGCAAGTCTGGTGCCAGCAGCCGCGGTAATTCCAGCTCCAATAGCGTATACTAAAATTGTTGCGGTTAAAAAGCTCGTAGTTGCATTTGTGCGCCGCGCTGTCGGTGCACCGCATCCGCGGTGATACTGACACGTCTGCGGAGCATATCGTCGGTGAGCCGGCGGTAACACGCCGGTTCAATATCAAAATCCTATCGCGGTGCTCTTCAGTGAGTGTCGAGATGGGCCGACAATTTTACTTTGAACAAATTAGAGTGCTCAAAGCGGGCTCAAAATGCTGCTTGAATATTTCGTGCATGGAATAATAGAATATGATCTCGGTTCTATTTTGTTGGTTTTCAGAACTCCGAGGTAATGATTAATAGGGATAACTGGGGGCATTCGTATTGCGACGTTAGAGGTGAAATTCTTGGATCGTCGCAAGACGAACATCAGCGAAAGCATTTGCCAAAGGTGTTTTCATCAATCAAGAACGAAAGTTAGAGGTTCGAAGGCGATTAGATACCGCCCTAGTTCTAACCGTAAATATGTCATCTAGCGATCCGCCGACGTTACTACAATGGCTCGGCGGGCAGCTTCCGGGAAACCAAAGATTTTGGACTCCGGGGGGAGTATGGTTGCAAAGCTGAAACTTAAAGGAATTGACGGAAGGGCACCACCAGGAGTGGAGCCTGCGGCTTAATTTGACTCAACACGGGAAATCTCACCAGGCCCGGACACCGGAAGGATTGACAGATTAACAGCTCTTTCTTGATTCGGTGGGTGGTGGTGCATGGCCGTTCTTAGTTGGTGGAGCGATTTGTCTGGTTAATTCCGGTAACGAACGAGACTCTAGCCTGCTAAATAGGCGTCGCCATTTAGGTGTGCGTGGCTCCGTCACGCAACTCACTGGCGACGTATTAAAATTCTTCTTAGAGGGACCGGCGGCTTCGAGCCGCACGAGATTGAGCAATAACAGGTCTGTGATGCCCTTAGATGTCCTGGGCCGCACGCGCGCTACACTGAAGGAATCAGCATGTTCTCCCTGGCCTAGAGGCCCGGGCAACCCGCTGAAACTCCTTCGTGCTGGGGATTGGGGTTTGCAATTATCCCCCATAAACGAGGAATTCCTAGTAAGCGCGAGTCATAAGCTCGCGTTGATTACGTCCCTGCCCTTTGTACACACCGCCCGTCGCTACTACCGATTGAATGATTTAGTGAGGTCTTCGGACCGACACGCGGTGGCTTCACGGCCGTCGGCGTTGCTGGGAAGTTGACCAAACTTGATCATTTAGAGGAAGTAAAAGTCGTAACAAGGTTTCCGTAGGGGAACCTGCGGAAGGATCATTAACGTGTGTCCGCCGCTGATGCCGCTGCTACCATTATTATATGCGTAGTTCAGTAGTGTCGTGTGGTGGTTAACATTCTAATGAAACAAAAACAACAACAAAGAGATCGTTCCCTCGTGGGCTTTCTCGCGTCGCAACTATCTTCACTCTCATATGTCTACGTACAATATATTATTTATTGTACGTTTATGTGTGGTGTGATGGAGATGGTTGCGTTCGTCAATGAAAACCTCCCCGATGTGTTGTGCACCGTGTAAAAGCGTGTGCGCTCTCGGGGTCATGGTGCGTTTGGCGCTCGTGGAGATTCGCCTTCAGAGAATTTACTCTGTTGGGTGTAGTCACACGTCGCTTTGCGTTCTTATGAAACATTTTATATTTATATAAATTTTATGTACGTTGTTCTAAACATACTCTGTTATGGGTAATAATATAAAATCATTACCCTGGACGGTGGATCACTTGGCTCGCGGGTCGATGAAGAACGCAGTTAACTGCGCGTCATAGTGTGAACTGCAGGACACATTTGAACATCGACATTTCGAACGCACATTGCGGTCCGTGGAGACACATCCAGGACCACTCCTGTCTGAGGGCCGGCTGTATAAAAAACATATACCACATTGCGCACATCTCTGTCTCTCCCAAACGGGAGATGATATAGGTGCACGCATCTGACGGTGTCCGTATTGCAAACGATATACACACACACGTGTTTGTGTGCATTGTAGTAGTGCGGTCCGTTTAAAAATAATGCAATGGTCATTTCCATTTCGATTTCGCATCGACGTAACGCGCGCGTGCGTGCGCGTCTCTTTCGAGATCTCGCGAACTCGAATCCATCGTGTGTTTAATGAAAATAAAACGTACGTGGAGGAGTGAGCGACGAGTCTTCTCGATTGGGATACAAAACGCGTGTGTACAATGTGCGCGTATGCGTTTGAAGCGAAAAAACGAATAGGATAAGAGACATGCAAACCTGTAGGCGGACTCGACGTCCGAAGAGCGCATCGACGACGAAGAAGAACGGCGAACGCTTCAGTGCGTGAGCCGCGAAGACGCGTCGTCGTAGCGCTGACGGATATCGTGTCTGCCTCGAATTTTTTTTTTATCGTTGGCCTCAGATCAGGGAGGATCACCCGCCGAATTTAAGCATATTAGTAAGCGGAGGAAAAGAAACTAACCAGGATTTCCTTAGTAGCGGCGAGCGAACAGGAATATAGCCCAGCACTGAATCCCGCTGTTGTAACGGCAGCGGGAGATGTGGTGTTCGGGAGGTTCCGCTTTCTCGTCATCGATACTCCTGTCCAAGTTCGTCTTGAACGGGGCCGTTTTCCCGTAGAGGGTGCCAGGCCCGTAGCGACG
>JALBCW010000030.1:75000-80000 GCA_023078785.2 Hyles euphorbiae
GTTTTTAAATTTATTACACCGAACACGTAATAATATCTTCATTATATTATATTTAAAACACATTAAATACCTACCAATAAATAAATAACTTCGAACAGTTTTGTTAGTCACTAATCACTTCACTTAGTTCCAATGTCAATGCAAACATTTAATAAATAAATAAATATATGATGCGAATAATGTAACAAGCACGTTGTAAATATAAAATAATATGTATATTAAGCATGTAATGTGCAGTTTTCAAACTTGTTTAATTGTTTCATAATCAATATTGTTACCTATTATTTGATACGACACAGTAATAAATAATGATACAACACACATAAAAGTATATCATCGATAAAAAAGGTAGTGTACTTACGGGAATCAAAATGGAGCCGGCCGGTCACGCGCAGCCTCATAAATATATTTTATGTACAATTATGTATCACTTTCATCGTGGTTAATGTCGCACCAACCATGACATACGTATGTGAATGCACCTGCAATCCATTGGCTCTATTATACGCAGTTCACACAAAACAAAAACATTTCACTGGTAACTTAATGAACTGAATTTAAAACACATTTCGCGGACAATTATTATCTACTACGCGTAATTAGTACACGAGACACAAAATTGACAATAAGTTAGCTAACGCGGTCAGATCTATGCAAGATGTTCACTTTCCTATTAGATTTTTAAGCTAACAACAAACAATAAACTATACAAACATTAAGTAAATAATCATATTAGGAATTAGGTTATGATATAATTTTAATTTGAATGTATTCAAAGCAAAGGAATAAAATGCATAAGGCCTAGCAGCAGCGCAAACATATAAAAAATTATGCAACTGTAAAAAATTATCGCACCACATATAATCAAGAATTACGTGAAAATATATAATAAATTTGATTGTACTAGACTGAAATACACCCGTATTTACAAACAATATGACATGTCATATCAAAGGAACATTTATTTTATATTCGATTACAAATGAGTTTTCACTCGCCACCGGCACATTATACAATTAAAAAGTTTATAGGTGATATTATATCAAAGTTAAAAACCGAAGTACGAGTCTGTATGAATGTTACTTCCTTTGCCTATTATATCGGAAGACTATATTAATTATATATTTCTTATCTTTTTATTTCTGTATAATCTGTATCATGTAGGTTTATTTTGATTCTATAGAGAGATTATTATGTATCAATTTTCAAAAATACGTAATTATTGAGCGTTTATTCTTTTGTTTCAGGCATGTGTGATTGTAATGTTAAAATTTAACATTACAATTAATGATCGCGGACGAGTACCGAAGTGGATTTATTTTAAGTCAGATAAGTACGCAGTTAACAAAATAAACCCTGTTTTCATTAAGTTTGCGTTACAGTAGTTTAATTAATAAAGATAAACAATTATTATAATATTGTTTTAATACTTTTCTATGGTGAATAGAATTACTTTTGCGTCGTTTTTTTTGTGATATTATGATTTATAACCTCACTTATAAATTTGCAAGTGTATGTTCAGATATTATTGCAATGTTAAGTATATTGATATATTTTGTTGTTAATATTTTGATAGTTTATAAATAAGTTATTTCCTGTTGTTAAGTATATTGCGTAATGTAATATATATTGAGATCTTCTGTAATTAAAGAAACACAATGTGTTTTATATCAGTGATATTAATAGATAGTGTCAATTGTCAGTTTTTGACAATAGTGAATAGTAGTGTATGTTTGGAATTATAAGAAACAACAAATATAATATGTAAATAAATATAGTAAATATAATACATACACATGTAATTGGGTTTCGATTACATAGTTTTTATTATTTGTGTTGTAACTATGGACATTAAGACATTTTAATACTGTTTGGTAGTTTATTTGTGTTGTTGCCGTTAAAATATTTTATTCTAATTTGAATCTGTTTAAAAATATATTTTGTATTGTATATTGATAAGAATGTTCTATGTACATTGTCCATATATGTTTAAATAATAAATTTGTACAAAAAAAGCATTAAAAATGATTACTATAATATTTCTTTTTATTTCTTTAAACATATTACAATTATTATTATTTATGTCCCGCTGTGATCCCTGTTGCTCCTGTAGCTGTTGTGCTGATGATATGTTACATGCATTCACCTGTGGAATGCAATAGAATTATAATATTTAAATACTATAATGATATTATAAACACATAACTCTATGAATATATAAATAAAGGTTATATTGGAGTTTATTATGGGATGGTAGTAATAATAATAATAATAATAAGTGACAAGACATTATATAAAATTTTACAATTCGTTGTTATGTAATAATTGTAGGACGGTGTGAGTGATTGTGGGGAG
Organism: Hyles euphorbiae; assembly: GCA_023078785.2. Taxonomy (NCBI): domain Eukaryota; kingdom Metazoa; phylum Arthropoda; class Insecta; order Lepidoptera; family Sphingidae; genus Hyles; species Hyles euphorbiae. The sequence continues at coordinate 77,356 of JALBCW010000030.1, forward strand.
CAGGGAGCGGTGGTACTTTAGGGGGCATGGCAGCCTAAGATTCGGGGAGAGGTGGCCGGGGGGAGGGGATAATGTACAAGTACATTATACAGGTACCACACTCTTATATACTCTGTAGATGGAGACAAGGATTTAAAGTGGCGTCTTAGGAAGGGAGGGGGGAGGGGGGGCGTAGATGGAAAATTAGAAGGGAGGGAGGAAGTATGTGGGGATGGAAATATTATTTTTATAATTCATTTATGTTATTAAAATGCCCCACATGAGTCATAATTGCTTTAGTATAAGGAAAGTGGGGGGCGTTGGCCCGGGGGGGGGGGGGGGGGTAGTGCGGGGTAAGAATGGAAGGGAGGTAATCATGTAGAAATTTAGATGTAAAAAAAAAAATATCACCCATCTCATACATAAAATGTGTTTTCTGTTTTAAAATTTCCTTTCCTTCTGTTTAATATTATAATATTATAAGTGACGATAACGCGTAACAGCGATAGCCGGCAATCGCGGCGGCGACGCGCTCGTGATCAACGTTTATACGTGCAGAGCACAGTCGGTCCGCGGCGCGCATGCGTTGGGCGACCGTCAATTGTGTGAAACACGGCATTAGCTGCTCCGCGGCGATATCAACTTATACGACGAAACGGCTGTTTTCGTAGTTTGGTTTTTAAAACACACATAGACATTTACGTGTAGAGTAGAATTCTATTTTATTATGTATTTGTCGTGTTTTGTTTTAATTCATATCATCTGCGAGAAAACACCGCTTTAGTTTCGTTGTATATTATATTATACGAACTCTGTGTGGAACTACGAAACGGAATGAGAGTTCATGTTTCGTCTTTATAGTTCCCTAGTTATATATTACAGTCACGGTCTCACGATGTATAACTGTGGTGTGTAGTGTTGGATGGACATGTAGCGGTTGCTTTTGCAAATCTTTCATCACTGAATATGTTTTGCGAAGGCGGCGCGAGTGACTCTCTAACTACTCAACGCGTGCGTCGTTTACCGCGATTGTGATGTGTGTTGTGTCTTTGTACACACGCATATTATTATATATACGTTAATATATTGAGGCGAGTTGAATTCTGTAAATACCGCGCGTTAAGACCTCGGTCCGATCGTGTGAGAAATGAAATTATGTGTTTATAAAACGCATCATGTGAATTTAAAACATATCTCGGTATAAAGAACATTCATCGTTAAACGGATTCTATCGTTTGACGTGTGCGATGTGTGTTAGCGTTTGTGATTAATCACGATACGTTCGCTCGCTCGCTCTAAACGCGTAACTCCACAAATTATAACGACATATAATAAAAACACCCTCCGTGATCGCGCGATTTAATATTGTCGCGATTCATCGGGGAGAGTTTGAGTGTTGTTGTTGTGCGTGTGATCGCGTGTAGCTCCCTGGTTGATCCTGCCAGTAGTTATATGCTTGTCTCAAAGATTAAGCCATGCATGTCTCAGTGCAAGCCGTATTAAGGCGATACCGCGAATGGCTCAATATATCAGTTTTGGTTCCTTAGATCTTACTCAGTTACTTGGATAACTGTGGTAATTCTAGAGCTAATACATGCAATCAGAACTCTGACCAGTGATGGGATGAGTGCTTTTATTAGATCAAAACCAATCGACGGAGGGCCTCGCGTCCGAAGTCGTTAATTTTGATGAATCTGGATAACTTTTGCCGATCGCATGGTCCAGTACCGGCGACGCATCTTTCAAATGTCTGCCTTATCAACTTTCGATGGTAGTTTCTGCGACTACCATGGTTGTCACGGGTAACGGGGAATCAGGGTTCGATTCCGGAGAGGGAGCCTGAGAAACGGCTACCACATCCAAGGAAGGCAGCAGGCGCGCAAATTACCCACTCCCGGCACGGGGAGGTAGTGACGAAAAATAACGATACGGGACTCTTACGAGGCCTCGTAATCGGAATGAGTACACTTTAAATATTTTAACGAGGAACAATTGGAGGGCAAGTCTGGTGCCAGCAGCCGCGGTAATTCCAGCTCCAATAGCGTATACTAAAATTGTTGCGGTTAAAAAGCTCGTAGTTGCATTTGTGCGCCGCGCTGTCGGTGCACCGCATCCGCGGTGATACTGACACGTCTGCGGAGCATATCGTCGGTGAGCCGGCGGTAACACGCCGGTTCAATATCAAAATCCTATCGCGGTGCTCTTCAGTGAGTGTCGAGATGGGCCGACAATTTTACTTTGAACAAATTAGAGTGCTCAAAGCGGGCTCAAAATGCTGCTTGAATATTTCGTGCATGGAATAATAGAATATGATCTCGGTTCTATTTTGTTGGTTTTCAGAACTCCGAGGTAATGATTAATAGGGATAACTGGGGGCATTCGTATTGCGACGTTAGAGGTGAAATTCTTGGATCGTCGCAAGACGAACATCAGCGAAAGCATTTGCCAAAGGTGTTTTCATCAATCAAGAACGAAAGTTAGAGGTTCGAAGGCGATTAGATACCGCCCTAGTTCTAACCGTAAATATGTCATCTAGCGATCCGCCGACGTTACTACAATGGCTCGGCGGGCAGCTTCCGGGAAACCAAAGATTTTGGACTCCGGGGGGAGTATGGTTGCAAAGCTGAAACTTAAAGGAATTGACGGAAGGGCACCACCAGGAGTGG
>JALBCW010000030.1:87500-122153 GCA_023078785.2 Hyles euphorbiae
GCACCTGCAATCCATTGGCTCTATTATACGCAGTTCACACAAAACAAAAACATTTCACTGGTAACTTAATGAACTGAATTTAAAACACATTTCGCGGACAATTATTATCTACTACGCGTAATTAGTACACGAGACACAAAATTGACAATAAGTTAGCTAACGCGGTCAGATCTATGCAAGATGTTCACTTTCCTATTAGATTTTTAAGCTAACAACAAACAATAAACTATACAAACATTAAGTAAATAATCATATTAGGAATTAGGTTATGATATAATTTTAATTTGAATGTATTCAAAGCAAAGGAATAAAATGCATAAGGCCTAGCAGCAGCGCAAACATATAAAAAATTATGCAACTGTAAAAAATTATCGCACCACATATAATCAAGAATTACGTGAAAATATATAATAAATTTGATTGTACTAGACTGAAATACACCCGTATTTACAAACAATATGACATGTCATATCAAAGGAACATTTATTTTATATTCGATTACAAATGAGTTTTCACTCGCCACCGGCACATTATACAATTAAAAAGTTTATAGGTGATATTATATCAAAGTTAAAAACCGAAGTACGAGTCTGTATGAATGTTACTTCCTTTGCCTATTATATCGGAAGACTATATTAATTATATATTTCTTATCTTTTTATTTCTGTATAATCTGTATCATGTAGGTTTATTTTGATTCTATAGAGAGATTATTATGTATCAATTTTCAAAAATACGTAATTATTGAGCGTTTATTCTTTTGTTTCAGGCATGTGTGATTGTAATGTTAAAATTTAACATTACAATTAATGATCGCGGACGAGTACCGAAGTGGATTTATTTTAAGTCAGATAAGTACGCAGTTAACAAAATAAACCCTGTTTTCATTAAGTTTGCGTTACAGTAGTTTAATTAATAAAGATAAACAATTATTATAATATTGTTTTAATACTTTTCTATGGTGAATAGAATTACTTTTGCGTCGTTTTTTTTGTGATATTATGATTTATAACCTCACTTATAAATTTGCAAGTGTATGTTCAGATATTATTGCAATGTTAAGTATATTGATATATTTTGTTGTTAATATTTTGATAGTTTATAAATAAGTTATTTCCTGTTGTTAAGTATATTGCGTAATGTAATATATATTGAGATCTTCTGTAATTAAAGAAACACAATGTGTTTTATATCAGTGATATTAATAGATAGTGTCAATTGTCAGTTTTTGACAATAGTGAATAGTAGTGTATGTTTGGAATTATAAGAAACAACAAATATAATATGTAAATAAATATAGTAAATATAATACATACACATGTAATTGGGTTTCGATTACATAGTTTTTATTATTTGTGTTGTAACTATGGACATTAAGACATTTTAATACTGTTTGGTAGTTTATTTGTGTTGTTGCCGTTAAAATATTTTATTCTAATTTGAATCTGTTTAAAAATATATTTTGTATTGTATATTGATAAGAATGTTCTATGTACATTGTCCATATATGTTTAAATAATAAATTTGTACAAAAAAAGCATTAAAAATGATTACTATAATATTTCTTTTTATTTCTTTAAACATATTACAATTATTATTATTTATGTCCCGCTGTGATCCCTGTTGCTCCTGTAGCTGTTGTGCTGATGATATGTTACATGCATTCACCTGTGGAATGCAATAGAATTATAATATTTAAATACTATAATGATATTATAAACACATAACTCTATGAATATATAAATAAAGGTTATATTGGAGTTTATTATGGGATGGTAGTAATAATAATAATAATAATAAGTGACAAGACATTATATAAAATTTTACAATTCGTTGTTATGTAATAATTGTAGGACGGTGTGAGTGATTGTGGGGAGCAGGGAGCGGTGGTACTTTAGGGGGCATGGCAGCCTAAGATTCGGGGAGAGGTGGCCGGGGGGAGGGGATAATGTACAAGTACATTATACAGGTACCACACTCTTATATACTCTGTAGATGGAGACAAGGATTTAAAGTGGCGTCTTAGGAAGGGAGGGGGGAGGGGGGGCGTAGATGGAAAATTAGAAGGGAGGGAGGAAGTATGTGGGGATGGAAATATTATTTTTATAATTCATTTATGTTATTAAAATGCCCCACATGAGTCATAATTGCTTTAGTATAAGGAAAGTGGGGGGCGTTGGCCCGGGGGGGGGGGGGGGGGTAGTGCGGGGTAAGAATGGAAGGGAGGTAATCATGTAGAAATTTAGATGTAAAAAAAAAAATATCACCCATCTCATACATAAAATGTGTTTTCTGTTTTAAAATTTCCTTTCCTTCTGTTTAATATTATAATATTATAAGTGACGATAACGCGTAACAGCGATAGCCGGCAATCGCGGCGGCGACGCGCTCGTGATCAACGTTTATACGTGCAGAGCACAGTCGGTCCGCGGCGCGCATGCGTTGGGCGACCGTCAATTGTGTGAAACACGGCATTAGCTGCTCCGCGGCGATATCAACTTATACGACGAAACGGCTGTTTTCGTAGTTTGGTTTTTAAAACACACATAGACATTTACGTGTAGAGTAGAATTCTATTTTATTATGTATTTGTCGTGTTTTGTTTTAATTCATATCATCTGCGAGAAAACACCGCTTTAGTTTCGTTGTATATTATATTATACGAACTCTGTGTGGAACTACGAAACGGAATGAGAGTTCATGTTTCGTCTTTATAGTTCCCTAGTTATATATTACAGTCACGGTCTCACGATGTATAACTGTGGTGTGTAGTGTTGGATGGACATGTAGCGGTTGCTTTTGCAAATCTTTCATCACTGAATATGTTTTGCGAAGGCGGCGCGAGTGACTCTCTAACTACTCAACGCGTGCGTCGTTTACCGCGATTGTGATGTGTGTTGTGTCTTTGTACACACGCATATTATTATATATACGTTAATATATTGAGGCGAGTTGAATTCTGTAAATACCGCGCGTTAAGACCTCGGTCCGATCGTGTGAGAAATGAAATTATGTGTTTATAAAACGCATCATGTGAATTTAAAACATATCTCGGTATAAAGAACATTCATCGTTAAACGGATTCTATCGTTTGACGTGTGCGATGTGTGTTAGCGTTTGTGATTAATCACGATACGTTCGCTCGCTCGCTCTAAACGCGTAACTCCACAAATTATAACGACATATAATAAAAACACCCTCCGTGATCGCGCGATTTAATATTGTCGCGATTCATCGGGGAGAGTTTGAGTGTTGTTGTTGTGCGTGTGATCGCGTGTAGCTCCCTGGTTGATCCTGCCAGTAGTTATATGCTTGTCTCAAAGATTAAGCCATGCATGTCTCAGTGCAAGCCGTATTAAGGCGATACCGCGAATGGCTCAATATATCAGTTTTGGTTCCTTAGATCTTACTCAGTTACTTGGATAACTGTGGTAATTCTAGAGCTAATACATGCAATCAGAACTCTGACCAGTGATGGGATGAGTGCTTTTATTAGATCAAAACCAATCGACGGAGGGCCTCGCGTCCGAAGTCGTTAATTTTGATGAATCTGGATAACTTTTGCCGATCGCATGGTCCAGTACCGGCGACGCATCTTTCAAATGTCTGCCTTATCAACTTTCGATGGTAGTTTCTGCGACTACCATGGTTGTCACGGGTAACGGGGAATCAGGGTTCGATTCCGGAGAGGGAGCCTGAGAAACGGCTACCACATCCAAGGAAGGCAGCAGGCGCGCAAATTACCCACTCCCGGCACGGGGAGGTAGTGACGAAAAATAACGATACGGGACTCTTACGAGGCCTCGTAATCGGAATGAGTACACTTTAAATATTTTAACGAGGAACAATTGGAGGGCAAGTCTGGTGCCAGCAGCCGCGGTAATTCCAGCTCCAATAGCGTATACTAAAATTGTTGCGGTTAAAAAGCTCGTAGTTGCATTTGTGCGCCGCGCTGTCGGTGCACCGCATCCGCGGTGATACTGACACGTCTGCGGAGCATATCGTCGGTGAGCCGGCGGTAACACGCCGGTTCAATATCAAAATCCTATCGCGGTGCTCTTCAGTGAGTGTCGAGATGGGCCGACAATTTTACTTTGAACAAATTAGAGTGCTCAAAGCGGGCTCAAAATGCTGCTTGAATATTTCGTGCATGGAATAATAGAATATGATCTCGGTTCTATTTTGTTGGTTTTCAGAACTCCGAGGTAATGATTAATAGGGATAACTGGGGGCATTCGTATTGCGACGTTAGAGGTGAAATTCTTGGATCGTCGCAAGACGAACATCAGCGAAAGCATTTGCCAAAGGTGTTTTCATCAATCAAGAACGAAAGTTAGAGGTTCGAAGGCGATTAGATACCGCCCTAGTTCTAACCGTAAATATGTCATCTAGCGATCCGCCGACGTTACTACAATGGCTCGGCGGGCAGCTTCCGGGAAACCAAAGATTTTGGACTCCGGGGGGAGTATGGTTGCAAAGCTGAAACTTAAAGGAATTGACGGAAGGGCACCACCAGGAGTGGAGCCTGCGGCTTAATTTGACTCAACACGGGAAATCTCACCAGGCCCGGACACCGGAAGGATTGACAGATTAACAGCTCTTTCTTGATTCGGTGGGTGGTGGTGCATGGCCGTTCTTAGTTGGTGGAGCGATTTGTCTGGTTAATTCCGGTAACGAACGAGACTCTAGCCTGCTAAATAGGCGTCGCCATTTAGGTGTGCGTGGCTCCGTCACGCAACTCACTGGCGACGTATTAAAATTCTTCTTAGAGGGACCGGCGGCTTCGAGCCGCACGAGATTGAGCAATAACAGGTCTGTGATGCCCTTAGATGTCCTGGGCCGCACGCGCGCTACACTGAAGGAATCAGCATGTTCTCCCTGGCCTAGAGGCCCGGGCAACCCGCTGAAACTCCTTCGTGCTGGGGATTGGGGTTTGCAATTATCCCCCATAAACGAGGAATTCCTAGTAAGCGCGAGTCATAAGCTCGCGTTGATTACGTCCCTGCCCTTTGTACACACCGCCCGTCGCTACTACCGATTGAATGATTTAGTGAGGTCTTCGGACCGACACGCGGTGGCTTCACGGCCGTCGGCGTTGCTGGGAAGTTGACCAAACTTGATCATTTAGAGGAAGTAAAAGTCGTAACAAGGTTTCCGTAGGGGAACCTGCGGAAGGATCATTAACGTGTGTCCGCCGCTGATGCCGCTGCTACCATTATTATATGCGTAGTTCAGTAGTGTCGTGTGGTGGTTAACATTCTAATGAAACAAAAACAACAACAAAGAGATCGTTCCCTCGTGGGCTTTCTCGCGTCGCAACTATCTTCACTCTCATATGTCTACGTACAATATATTATTTATTGTACGTTTATGTGTGGTGTGATGGAGATGGTTGCGTTCGTCAATGAAAACCTCCCCGATGTGTTGTGCACCGTGTAAAAGCGTGTGCGCTCTCGGGGTCATGGTGCGTTTGGCGCTCGTGGAGATTCGCCTTCAGAGAATTTACTCTGTTGGGTGTAGTCACACGTCGCTTTGCGTTCTTATGAAACATTTTATATTTATATAAATTTTATGTACGTTGTTCTAAACATACTCTGTTATGGGTAATAATATAAAATCATTACCCTGGACGGTGGATCACTTGGCTCGCGGGTCGATGAAGAACGCAGTTAACTGCGCGTCATAGTGTGAACTGCAGGACACATTTGAACATCGACATTTCGAACGCACATTGCGGTCCGTGGAGACACATCCAGGACCACTCCTGTCTGAGGGCCGGCTGTATAAAAAACATATACCACATTGCGCACATCTCTGTCTCTCCCAAACGGGAGATGATATAGGTGCACGCATCTGACGGTGTCCGTATTGCAAACGATATACACACACACGTGTTTGTGTGCATTGTAGTAGTGCGGTCCGTTTAAAAATAATGCAATGGTCATTTCCATTTCGATTTCGCATCGACGTAACGCGCGCGTGCGTGCGCGTCTCTTTCGAGATCTCGCGAACTCGAATCCATCGTGTGTTTAATGAAAATAAAACGTACGTGGAGGAGTGAGCGACGAGTCTTCTCGATTGGGATACAAAACGCGTGTGTACAATGTGCGCGTATGCGTTTGAAGCGAAAAAACGAATAGGATAAGAGACATGCAAACCTGTAGGCGGACTCGACGTCCGAAGAGCGCATCGACGACGAAGAAGAACGGCGAACGCTTCAGTGCGTGAGCCGCGAAGACGCGTCGTCGTAGCGCTGACGGATATCGTGTCTGCCTCGAATTTTTTTTTTATCGTTGGCCTCAGATCAGGGAGGATCACCCGCCGAATTTAAGCATATTAGTAAGCGGAGGAAAAGAAACTAACCAGGATTTCCTTAGTAGCGGCGAGCGAACAGGAATATAGCCCAGCACTGAATCCCGCTGTTGTAACGGCAGCGGGAGATGTGGTGTTCGGGAGGTTCCGCTTTCTCGTCATCGATACTCCTGTCCAAGTTCGTCTTGAACGGGGCCGTTTTCCCGTAGAGGGTGCCAGGCCCGTAGCGACGGAGGGCGGTGGCGAGAGGGACTCTCCTCAGAGTCGGGTTGCTTGAGAGTGCAGCCCTAAGTGGGTGGTAAACTCCATCTAAGGCTAAATATTACCGCGAGACCGATAGCGAACAAGTACCGTGAGGGAAAGTTGAAAAGAACTTTGAAGAGAGAGTTCAAGAGTACGTGAAACCGTTCAGGGGTAAACCTGCGAAACTCGAATGAACGAACGGAGAGATTCATCGTCATTCCGGGGCGTACGTGCGTGCTCCACGATGCGAGCGGTGCGTTTCGCGCGTGTCCGTTCGCACGGGACGCGCACGTCTCACGTCCTCGGACGGCGTGCACTTCTCTCTTAGTAATGCATCGCGACCCGTTCCGTCTCCAATTATCTAAGCGCCTTTCGGGAGTCCCGGATGTATTCTTCGGAATACATTCAGGACCGAACTTGATCGGGTGGCCGATAATGACGGGACGGTATTTGACAATGACGACGCGCACGCGTTTAACGCGTCCGGCCCGACGCAAGACAACGTCGCTTATCTTATTCCTGCCCGTGTGCGGACTAGGGTGCGGCGCGTCTGTTGTTGCAGCCGTGTCGTCTCGGACTTGTGCGCGTCGTTTCACTTTTAGTGTATGTCTGCGATGATTCAGTTTCGGGCACTCGCAGGACCCGTCTTGAAACACGGACCAAGGAGTCTAGCATGTGTGCGAGTCATTGAGTTTGTACATTTAAACGAACAAAACTGAAAGGCGCAACGAAAGTGAAGGCGGACGCTTGTCGCCCGCTGAGGGAGGATGATCGTGCGGTCTAGGTCGTACGATTCGCACTCCCGAGACGTCTCGTTTCCAATCCGTGAATGCAGGCGCGCTCTGAGCACAAATGCTGGGACCCGAAAGATGGTGAACTATGCCTGGTCAGGTCGAAGTCAGGGGAAACCCTGATGGAGGACCGTAGCGATTCTGACGTGCAAATCGATCGTCGGAACTGGGTATAGGGGCGAAAGACTAATCGAACCATCTAGTAGCTGGTTCCGTCCGAAGTTTCCCTCAGGATAGCTGGCGTCGATTTTTTAACAGTCTCATCCGGTAAAGCGAATGATTAGAGGCATTGGGGCCGAAACGACCTCAACCTATTCTCAAACTTTAAATGGGTGAGAACTCCGGCTTACTCGAACGATGAAGCCGGAGATCTGATGACGGTGCCAAGTGGGCCAATTTTGGTAAGCAGAACTGGCGCTGTGGGATGAACCAAACGTAGTGTTAAGGCATAGGTGTTAGATTGGATAAAAGTCTATGGACTTTCTAGGAGTTACCAGCCTTTTGGAAAGTGTCAATGTGTTGGTCAGGACAATTTAACAAAATTTAATCTCGTAAATCTATTCGCGTTGTGCCAGCACCATCCTCTTCCTCAGGCGCTTTCTGCGACCCCTCGACTTCCAGTGTGAGTACTCGGGTTGCACTAGAACCTTTGAGACCAAGATCGGTCGGGATGTACACCATCAATCCGCCCACAAAGATTTGAATGCCGCACGACATGTCGTGGACAAATCAAGATAGAGCCGAATTGTCTGTGGCTGAGCCTCCGATTAGATTAATAATACCGAACTGAACGAAATCGGTTTAAGGGCAAAAACGTAAGGTGCATTGGTCACTGGTTGCACACTACCTCCAAGTGCTTAACACAGTAAGTGGAGGTAGTATAACGGAGCATGGAAGACCTCGATGCCAGTTGACTATATACTATCTGCCGTCTTTGGAGGAGTCGCAGGCCACTACGGAGCCAGAGCATTTATGTTTGAAACTAATGGACCTTTCTCCTCAAGATATGTTCACCCTTCTAAAAACTTGTGTTTTTCTCTCCACCACCCAGTGCTCACGAGTTTGAGGGGTTTTCATCAGAAACAAAAGAGAATGGACTACAAAAGGGTCCAGACAAAGTGATAGCATTGTAGATCCCGGGCAGTTATAGAAGTACTTGAGGGCGCAACAACTACCAGCTACTTGCCAGCGGGGGAAATGATTCCTCCTGGGAACAAACGATGGCCAGTGCGCCAGAAGCGCAGAAAGCTAAAAGATCTTGCTGAGCTGGAACAGCTCGTCCGTCTTCTAGACCTGATTACACCCGAAGAGATTTGGACTGCGCGACTGGAAAATTCCACTTTTCCGAGCCCGGACGGACTCGGGTCGAGGGTGCTCAAGAAGACACCACTAAAGATACTGGTGTGCATATTTAATATTTTTCTCTATAGCGCCAGAGCGCACTGAAGGATTCTGGATGCCAAAACCATATTCATTCCTGAAGACTTCGAAGTCGTCAGAATTCAGGCCGACTACAGTCTCATCAGTGTTCATTCATACATATCACAAAGTGTAATAGACCTGGATGACCGGTAGAGGGCTTTCAGACCAATGGACGAATGTGCAGACAATATCTTCATACTCGATCTCTTGCTAAGATCACATAATTAAAAATTTCAAACCACTTTTTAATAGCTTTACTAGATGTGGCGAAGGCCTTTGACAGCGTGTCACATCGTGCAATTGAGGCGGCCCTGACCTCTTAGGGTATACCGACATCTTTGGTCGAATACATCATGTACGTCCATGAAAGTAGTAAAACGGTTCTAACATCAAAGAGAGATCCGAACCAACCTACCGTATGGTCGGAGTGCGACAGGAAGATCCTCTGTCACCCTAATCTTAGATCTTTAATCTTCAGGATAGCTTTCAGACCTGTGCTAAGCGTGAGCTAAGAGCGTGGTTGATATTAGATCCACCTTCAAGATTCAAGACACACCAGCGCTGTTAAAATGGTAGGTGTGGAAATATCCTTGGCATTCCTTTCAAAGCAGAAGGTCGGCTTCTTGTGAAGCCCATTAAAGACAGACAGACAGATTGCCTGGCTTTGGGAGACGTGTCATGGGAGTTTTAAGAAAAGCCTATCCACCCTACGCTACGTTTTAGACAGAGTGACCCTTTATATCCAATCGTTTAATGTAATCTTCGGAAGCTGCCAGACGAAGTCGGGACTTACCTGGACAGTTGAAAGATCAATGGTGCTGCCTTTGCTGATGATCTGTACTTGGTGGCGCAAACGAAGAGAGTTCTGCAGATTGTTTAAACTCGCCCACAAACACTTTGGATGACGATTGCAAGTCAATCCGATTAATGGAGCGACAGTAGTACCTGCGATGCCGCGGACTGATGAGTGGAATTACCTGGGCATTCCCTTTATTGCCGTAAGACACCACCTAACTGTTAAACCTATTCAAGAACTGCATATTTTACTGGTAAAGCTGCCTAAGGCGTCTCTCAAATCGCCACAGCATCTACATGCTTTGCGGCCGCACGACCCCCTAATGTATACCACCTGCTAGCTTTGGGGAATGTTACGATTGGCAAAATGCAAAAATCGGACAAAGGTTCTTAATGTTGTCCGCGAGTGAATCTTCTTGTGACATGATTGTCCAATTACATATATCCATGCTGCTGTAAGGGGTGGGAGTTTCGGAGTGGTGTCTCTTCGCTTTTCATTGACAAGTCACAGACTGGCACGACTGAAAGTTCTAAATGTAGTGCCAGTAGATAACTTCGGACTGGCGAATGGCTTTTTCGTCAGAGAAATTAAAAAGGCGCAGAAGAGGTTTTCTTAGCCAAATCAACACAATGACACTTAACAAAAAAAAAAATCTAGATGTGAAAATTGGCTTTATACACTCGTGTGGATGGAACAGCTCCGATTACGCAAGACCAGAGGGAAGAGAGAGGAGATCATTTGCAACCGCGCAGAAACCCTAAACTATGTCAGTCAAGATAGTTTCAAGACGTACGAATGGAGGATTAGAAGACCCGCTACCTTGTTGAATTTCCTGATAAGAAATCTATACCGTCAGAAGTACACAGTCACCAAGGAGCCCCATATTTGTACTTCAAAGGGCCTTCATAATCCTGACTTGGTAGTCATGGAGGATAATTTTGATATGGGGATCGACGACCAAGTGGACAAAGTACACGACATTCAACGAATTAAGAACTTCATCAGAAAGGAGGTACAGGTGCACCGTTAATCAAGTACGCCACCATCACATTATCGGCGAAATCTCCATGTGAGGATTTCTCAGCAAGATCTTATCTTAGAAGGAGGCGGCAACGTACAAGATAGCTAAGGAAGAAGGAAGAAGATAGAAGCATAGGCTAGCGCTCAAAGATGACGACAATTTTCTGCAATAAAGCAGCGTGGGGACATCTACCCACTTTCGCTTGTTTAGTAGGAGTAATCTCACCAGTGTCGGGTGGGTGCCAGTTCTTAGTGGGTATCAGACGCGAGCCCCATACTATTTAGGGGGGAAAAGATCCTGCAGCCGATATTAGCGGGGTCTGTTTCCCCCTTGTCCTCACAAAATATACTCTGCTCTGGATGTGGTGATTGGCACCGTCAGGTCGTTCCAGGCACGCAATGTTTAGGCGATTTTCCTTAACATATCTGGCACCTTCAAAAATGCTTCGTGCCCCACGATTCTAGCCAAGGTAAAACAGGAGGGGTGTCTGCCTAATATCTATACGATATTGGTGAGCTTCTTCTCCCGCCACCGAGTTGGCTTTTTGGTGGGTTGCCGGGTATTGCGGAAGGAGTTCACCATGGGATGTCCGCAGAGGTTTCTGCTTGGTCCATATTTGTGGAACGTCTTTCTCGGTTCAGCATGGTGGCTGATGATGTCACTGTGCTGGTCAAGGCGCAGCCCAGAGCGAACATTGAATCCGCTACAGCAACAGCTCTTAACACCATTGTCCCTTGGGCAGCTCATAATCACCTGGCGTTTTCCTCTGATAAGTCATCCATGATGACCATCAGGGGAAGACTCCAGAGGCCCCAATAGTTCGCTTGGAAGGTGTCTCGATCAACTCGGTGGCCGCAGCTTCCCTACTTGACGTGCTGCTGGATGGAAGTCTCCTATTCACGTCGACAATAGATCGCGCGGCAAAACGCTTCGGGAAGATGTCGTGAGTGTCTGCATCTTCTTGAAGTCTTCGCCACACTGGGCTACGTATTATCTACAACATAGGTGCCCTTGTTGCGACCCTTGTATATGGGGCAGAAGAGGGAAGTTACTACTATAGGGTTAAACAGACGAAAATATATAACCAATAGGGAGCTTGTGCAACTCCGCGATGGAGTGCAATCTGCTCACCAGTGGCAAAATAATCGTGAGTAGTCTCCCGAGATTCGGCCCATATAATCGTAAGATTGGTTGGGTCATGAGTTGGAGGTGGAATCCCTATGCCTATCTGCCATGGGAACGGGCTTGGGAGAATCAGAGGGGAAAGAAGACACTGGTGAGGTTGACTCTAGTCTGGTGTTGTAAAGAATATAAATGTAGATTTAGGTAGCATATTCAAGTTCGTAATATAATGAATCGTGTTTTTAGTTGTATTTTTGTGCATGCGCTCGGGATATAAGGGGGGAAAAGTCACGAGACGTGTTCACATAAAATATGAATCTAATAAAGAATTGAAAAAAAAAAAAGTTGATTCAGTAATTACGTGAACTTCCCATTGTATCATTATTCATTACGCGAACATTCCCGTTTACCCGTGACAAATTTTGATATGTAACACAATAATAATAATAATAATTACAAATAAATAAACGGAAAACCGATTGAACTCACGTGGCACGTGCCTCACTCAACTCACTGCGCTCCTCACTGTTTATTTTTTTAAGTTGACACGAATTATGAGGGGAGCGAGCCGGAGGAGTTTTAAAAAAATACAACTGTTCAACACGAGAGTGTATTTCAGACTAACTACAATACGTATACTTATGGCTAAGTTACATAAGAGGTTTAATATAAAATACTGCGAAGACATTACTTCCTTATCTATATTACTTATATCTAAGGGCTGAGCGTACGTAACTCACGGCAAATAGTCACAATTTGTAACGTATCTATGACTCATAACAACGACAGCTTAACACAACGTCCACTGGTGGATAATTTGTGCGAAATTATCAACGGTATTCGAGACAAAGGAAGAAACACTACTTCGCGCCAGAGGTGTTTGAAAAATTATACAAATATAAGTCAAACGGCGGTACCTCGTCGGATTTTGAGTTTTTGACTTCGAAACTTTTGAAACGAATCGAAACGCATAAATCCGTGCGCTGAACGAATTCTGCTGTGACAATCTTCGCCCTGTACACCGCCACCTGTGAAATCCCGAACCCTCACCGTTGGTATACTACGCGACCATCGCAGGTTAGTCAAGCCTTCTTTGCTACGTGTGGATATCAGCTATGTTATGCACCGAATTTATCTCCAACGCTTTGTAATATTTATTAGCAATGCATGCTGCATAAATACGCTTCTGAGATTTAATAATTATGTACTGGTGGTAGGTGTCTCATATGTTAGAAGCCGCCAGGGTGGGTACCACCGCAATGTCTATTTTTCTCGTCAAACAGCAGTTTAAATGCACTGTTGTGTTTCGGATTAAAGGTCATTGTAGCCAGAGTAACTACTGAGACTTTACATCTTATGCCTCAGGATGGCGAGCGCAGTCGAATGCCAATCATTGCTTTGTAATTCTAATTATTGTTTGGTTTTGCTACTGTTCATGAGCAGTCGTATCACTTACCATCAGGCGAACGGCAGGCTCGTCTTACCATTCATAACAATAAAAAAAAACACTTGCTATTATTCGCAATGTTATTATTATGACCAGCCTCTCGTGGGGGTGTTGTATGAATGGCGAAGACGATGACAACTTCACTACTTGTAAAATTGTGGCAAATTGTTATTGTACGAGACTGCCTTCAATTAACAAATTCTATATTGTTTACCGACAGAGAACCACAGTCGTAGACATAGCACATAGGATTAGCAAGGTGATGTGGCAGTGGGCTGGCCACATTTGTCGAAGAACCGACAACCGCTGGATCAGACGTGTTCTTGAGTGGAGACCGCGTCTTGGCAAGCGCAGTGTAGAACACCCGTCGGCTAGGTGGAGTGACGATTTGCGAAAGGTTGCTGGCAGATGCGGAATGCGACAAGCCGAAAACAGGGTAAAATGGCGCAATTTGGAGGAGGCCTATGTCCAGCAGTGGACAACAGTTTAAGCTGATGATGATTATGATGATGATGATATTATTTACCATTTTTACATTAATCACTTACTACTAAGATGTGTACGGTACCTAGCAGACTAGTGTAACTTAATGTGGCAAGTGACGGGGAATTACTGACGATGGTTGTCGGGCACGATCCCGCGCAGCTACAAATGCATATTCAGTAAAATATTAATCCTACGTATAGTGTGTCACTACAAAGTTCAAAGCCTAAAGTTACAATAGACTTTATTAGCCTTTCACGATGAAGCCTCATCTCATGCCACAGTTTCCTACTACCTTCGCAGTAATATCACCGATGATCTGCGTGGGAGGCGAACTTCTATTGCGACGACTGAATATAACATCAGCGTTGTGCGGCGTATGATAGTGACTGACATAAGAGTGACCTATCCTTCCGAGGAGTTGAAACTAAAGTGAACAGAGGTTGAAGTGTTGAAAAAAGATAGTGGTCGCATTCTTCGGAAGGAAAAGACATTACGCGACAGTTGTCTTAGACGATCATGAAACTGTTACTACAGAGTGGTACACGAATAATTGTTTGCCACTTGTCTTAAAAAAATCGAGAGAAACGATTTTCCAACAGGATCCTCTTCCATCAAGAGTCACAATGCCTACCGACCTCAGACGTGGAATTACTGGGTCACCCGCCATATAGCAAAGACCTCACTCCTTGCGATTTTAATTTATTCCCGAAAATAAGGAAAAACGACGCCGAAGAAGTGGTGGCTGCGTTAAAAAAAGGTCGTCGAAGACACCTCTTAAAGACTTAATGTGCAAAGTGCGTTTCTCAGTGGTTCCTTCGGATGCAGCGAAGTATTGATGTGAATGGGTACTATTTTGAAAAGTTATAATAAAAGGAAAAGGATAGGACTGGTGGTAGGTCTCTCGTATGTGAGAGGCCATCTGGGTAGGTACCACGGCAATGTCTATTTCTCCTGTGAAACAACACTGCTTAAATGCACTGTTGTGTTTCAGATTGAAGGACATTGTACCCAGAGCAACTACTGGACATATTGAGACTTAACATCTTATGTCTTAGGATGGCGAGCGCAGTGGAATGTTGCTACTGTTTATGAGCGGTCGTATCGTTTACCATCAGGCGAACGGCTTGCTCGTCTCGTCATTCACTGCAATAAAAAAAAACTATATAGCCCATATGGGGCACAAATTTCTGACACCGGGGCTGGTAATAAATACAAGATTTCAATATCACTTTGCATGATCCGGATTACAAGATATTTTTATTATTTTAAAGTGAATTGAATTGAAATATCGATTTAGACCTTTGAGTTTTTTTGTTCGATGCAGCGAAATGAATGCAATCGTGTATCGAAATCGTAATCCGTCATGGCTAGAACAAGACGTATTATATAATAATATAAATGGGCAATATGAAGACGTGAAAAAGAAAATTCATAATTTGGAAAGTGAACGTAAACAGCACTTATTTCATATTGCAACACTGGAATCAAAAATAGAAGACATAGAAAGGAATCTAAGACTATCAAGTCTTGAAATAAGAAATGTACCCTCGAAGGGACAACCGGAAACAAAACTGGATCTTCTCAACATTGTCCAAAGTACTTGCAAAGCTTTAAAGGTGGACTATCAACAGTCATTAATTAGAGACGTTTTCCGATCTGGCAACAAAACTACGAAAAATAGCATAATAGTTGATTTCACTTCAGTTACTATGAAGAATGATGTGATCTTAAACGCTAAGCTATATAATAAACAAAACCCTAACCAACGCCTTAATTCATCATCCATCGGAATTCAGGGTGAGGTGACACCAATTTTTATTTCCGAATCCCTTACTAGCAAAGGTCGACGATTATTTTATCTTGCAAGAGACTTTGCGAAATCAGAAGGCTACAAATACTGTTGGACAAGAAATGGAAAAATATTTCTACGTAAAACACCGGAAGCACCACACGTCGAAATCAAGGATGAAGGCCAATTGGTGTTACTGAAAAATCAAGTATGACTAGATTTAGTGCATGTTATCGTTAGTATTATTTCACATACCAGATATTTTCAACCTCCTAGTGTAATGGTTAATTTTTTAAGATGTTTGTTAGATTATCGATTGCTTTTGTGGCTTTTTACTGATTTGGTGATATTATCTTATTATAACCCAGTATACAAAATTGTAGCTAGCTATATAACACTAACTTTTAACACACTGCTTAAATTCAAAACCTTTTATAAACAAAATTCGACTTTTTCAATAATAAAAATTTGGTGGGTAGCATTGATAAAGTAAGTGCAGGAATGTCATATTTATCTGAGCCGGAAAAATGTGCCTCTTTTTTACCTATACAAAGTAAGAAACCAACTGCAAGTAGTCCGGGGGTGTGTTATAATTATATTAAGGTCATAACTCAAAATATAAGAAGTATCACAAAAAACATTTATTCTTTTGAAACATTGTTAGCTAGACTTGATGTTTCATGTGAAATATGCATCCTAACCGAGGCATGGAATTTAAATACTCAAAATTTCCCACATATTAATAACTACGATATATTTTCCACTAAACATAACCATAACCAAAATGACGGTGTTGTTGTATACTTCAAATCAGAGCTCAACTATCGTGTACAAGAAATAATTCTAGATGACGCAACTTGTATAGCAATAGTAATTGACGAGACTTCAGTTGTTTTTGGTATTTATAGATCTCCCTCAAAAAAGAATATTGATTCTTTCATTACATCCCTCGATAAATTATTAAAAACTTTTGCTAATTACATTAATATAATTATCATGGGAGATATAAACATAGATATAAAACATGTTAGCGTTTCAAAAATAATTATTAATTAAATTATAAACATAATATAAATCACGAGTCTAGTTACAACTAGGCAACACTTTTTTGAAGAGGGCAACACTAAACGGCCGGTCGGATTGTTCTGGACGGTTCGCCGGCAGAGGGTGCTGTGGTACGACTGGGCACAACAGCTAAGGAGCAGCGAGGATCTTCTGATATCAAATTATTTATAAAGGAATGTATAAGTTATAATTAATTGTGTTACTGATTAAAATTGTGAGTACAATCGTAAAAACCTGTTAATTATTTCAACTGGAGGATATCGTCAACATTTCAGAAGTGGTACCGTAGCTCAGGTATGTTACTTTATATATTTTATGCTCAATGCTACCTTAATGACACAATAGTAAATATAACTACATTTTATTCAATTCAAATAAAAATTTCTAATCATATCTGTTGGCCCCAAATTAGGCGAGCCTATATTTTGAGAACCAACCAACTTTGTATTGTGTAAATTGAAATAGTGTATTTATGCCAAACTATATGCACATGCGCATCCCTAAAACACTAATTATATTAGTAATATCGATCCCTGTTTAGAATACCACTAGCTATTTGCGCAGAAGTATTGACCACGAAAAATATAGACTACCCACATATCATTTTATCATATTAAAGGCGACATAAATTACACGTTTTACTAATTTAATTAACAATGCAGATAATCAGATCATTATGCTATTAGGTGTTTATAAGGATTAAATAGGCTCTGTATTGTTTTTCTTTACATACGTTTATTTGTAGTTTTAACAATCAATGTCATCTTTGCGTTAAATATTAGCAACATGGAACGCGAATATGCATACATACATATGTACCCACCAACTGTTGGTGTTTAAATCAGTAAAATATTTTTGACACCTTCCGTGGCGGAATCAGTTAGACGCCGCCGGAGAAACGAGAGGTCACGGGTTTGATTCCCATGTTGTCTAAAGTATAAAGTTTAGATTATGGATTATGAATGCCGTTGCTACTATCTACCAGCCCTTTCGATATAAGTCATGATTTTATACTACATATATTGTGTAAATTGTATACGATGAACCATTTATTATTGGCCAGTTATATCAACGTACGACAGATATAGCCTGCCAGTTGGCGGCAGAAAAGTGGCGGGTTTGATTCCTGCATGTTGGTGAATCTTTGGGCATAATAAATTGTTGAGTGTATTTTAAACGCAGCATTGCCTAGCGAGGTGTATTAACTTATTAAATGTAGTATTGCATCTGAGTACTTAAATTAATGTTTACCTTCAACTGTCCCTTAACTCATTTTAATTCTTCAAATAGCAATGCCTGACTCGGAGCATGATTTATATACTCCACCGCCTAGTCATGAGGCACAAAAACGGAAAAATACAAACAGAATGCCTACGCCTTCGACAAAAAAACGAAGAAATTCTTCACCTTTAACTCGTAATAAGAATAGAGCTAGATCTCGTGTGAGGCAAGCACGTCGACATCATATCAGACGCAAGAAACGGACAAGATCGGATAGTACTGATCAGGATCGGAGACATAATAGGAACATTTCTAGTAGTTCTGAATCTAATAGTTCTTCGACTGACTCAAGCTCATCTGGCACGACGCCTCACCGAAGATCGAGGCACTCAGGTACGAAAAGCCGTGCGCGATCACATAGCAGACCAGATGAAAATATAATGACACGGTTTATAGATGCAATCAGCTGTCAAAGTGATAGGAATTTTACTGGCGCGCACGCCGTTATACCAAATTTTGATCCTAGTCATAAATCTCAGTCTACAAAATCATGGTTGAAAAAGGTTAACGAGACGGCAGCTATTTATAAATGGACTGAAAAGCAAACCATTTTTCACGCGTTACCGAAACTAACTGGTCTGGCACGGCAATGGTATGAAGGTCTGCTTTCAGTTAACATGACGTGGAAGAAGTGGCAGAGAAAATTATTACGTAATTTTCCGGATGACCGAAATTATGCAGATAGGTTAAATGAAATGTTATCACGCAAGAGCCGTAAAGACGAATCTTTAGAAGAATACTTCTACGATAAATCAAAATTAGTTGGGCATTGTAATATTAAAGGGAAAGATGCAGTAGACTGTATCATACATGGCATTTTTGATCATAATATAAGGCTTAATGCTCAGGGAGCTAATTTTAAATCTCCTAGTAAACTTCTTAGATACTTACGTAATATTACAGTAACGTCTTTCAACAAGGAATTAAAGAAAGGTAGTCTAAGTAGCAGAATGAACCCGGGTTTTTCTAAATATAATGACAATAGTAATAAAGATATCAGATCAAATAATATAGTAACACGGATATGTTATAATTGTGCCGAGCCAGGGCACATTGCACCTAAATGTCACAAAGGACCACAGAAATGCACAAAATGTAACCGATCTGGTCATTTAAGACAATTTTGTAAACGGGAGCAAAATTCAAATAGCATCCCTTTAACTACTGACAGTGGTATAATAAACAAGGTGCAGAGTATCACAGCTCAAAATAATACCGCGAATATTTATATTAAAACCATTAAAGTAAATGGAAAGATTAAAAATGCATTTGTAGACTTTGGCAGCCAGTGTACCATAATTAAACAAAGTGTAGCTAACGATCTGAATGTACCTGTCATTAACGAAAAATTACCGCTCATAAAGGGTTTTGCATCTGGTGCTTTACAACCTACGGGTAAAGTTGCGGTTGATATAATAGTAGACTTTTTGAAAGCAAATGTCGAAGCATTTATCGTACCAGACCAATATCTTGACACGGACGTATTGTTAGGTCAGAACGTCACTGAAATGCCTGAGGTTATTGTTTTTAAGACAAATACAAATTTAACACTATACTCAAATAAAGGAGAAACAGCGAAGGTCGAGCTATTTATTGTTAAAGATACGCATATTGAAAATATGGATACTGTTAAAGTGCGCTGCAATAATGAGTATACGGGATACATTTATTTATCTGGTAGTACTTGTTTTAAATGTAACGAAGAGGTCGTGGTTTTACCTGGTGTATATCACATCCGCGAAAATCAGGGCTATATAGCGGTTATTAGTTTTTCTAACTCTGGTGTTACCTTAAAGAAAGATAGGATATTAGCTCGCGCATTTTTATTAAATATAAAGTCTAATTTATTACCAACTGAACTATTTAATGTATCTCAAGTACACAAAATAACTATAAATGGCGATATCTCAAACACTGCGTATAATAAAAAAAATATAACTATTGATTTGTTGAATATAGGCAGTGACATAACAGAAAAACAAAAAGCAGACTTATTGTCCCTATTAAATGAATACCGGGATTGCTTTGCTTTAGATTTGAGTGAATTGAGTACGACAAATGTAACGGAAATGCAGATACAATTACTTGATGATACTCCAGTAACGTATAAACCATATAGATTGTCTTTTAACGAGAGGCTTGTTGTAAGGGATATGATAAAGGAATTGTTAAATAACAAAATAATTCAGGAATCTGATTCATGTTACGCGAGCCCGATAGTTCTGGTCAAAAAGAAAAACGGAGAACATAGGCTATGTGTTGACTATCGAGCCCTGAATAAAAAGACCGTAAAAAATTCTTATCCAATGCCAGTTATAGACGATCAATTAGACCGCCTTAGTGGTAAAGCTTATTTTACCAGTCTCGACCTTAAATCTGGGTATTATCAAATACCCATGGCCGAGAAATCTAGATACCTAACTGCCTTTATAACACCTGACGGGCATTATGAGTACACGCGAATGCCGTTTGGTCTTGTTAACGCACCAGCTGTGTTTCAACACATGATAAACAAAGTATTAGGAACCGAAAGATATGACTTAGCCATCCCATATATGGACGATTTGTTGACAACAGCTTCAACAATTGATGAAGGCTTAGAAAAACTCAGAAAGATTCTTGCTCACCTACAAAAAGCAAACTTAACTTTAAATATTGCAAAATGTTGCTTTTTCAAAAAACAATTAGACTATTTGGGTTACGAAGTATCTAGTGATGGGTTGAAACCTGGTAAAAAGAAAATTGAAGCTGTTGCAGCATTTCGTGTGCCTACAAATATACACCAAGTGAGACAGTTCGTAGGTCTAGCCAGTTTTTTTAGGAGATTTATTCCAAATTTTGCAACTATAGCTAAGCCATTAACAAGTCTTACAAAGTCCAACGTACCCTGGAAATGGGCACAAGACCAAGAAACAGCTTTCCAGTCAATCAAAGCGATGTTAACAGAAAGACCTGTGTTAATTTTTGGGTCTATCGAAGATGCGACAATGCGGCAGCGCACCACGTATAAAATCACCTATTAATCACATTGCCCGATCATCATGTAGCCATATTCATAATGACCGGGCAATGTGATAAATTGGTGAGTTTAGATTGTAATTTATCACTTGGCCCAATAAGGCTCGGCAATATTTATACTGCCCGGGCATTATGAATACTGCTCGCATTAATCACTTGGCCCATAACATATACATATATTATAAACTGGGGACTTTGGGATTTGACAGTAAAAGCAATAAAAATATAAAAGGACAATGGGCACAAATGTATGGAACCTGGAAAGGCATTTTAGTGTTGATTAATAATATTAAGGGCGCTAGATCGAATTCGCTGTCAAATCGAAGAAATCGTACTTTATAGTTAAACATTTATTGTTACATCATATCAAGTACACATACTTTTTTTTTCAATTTGGCGTGGTATTATTATAATACCAGGGCAGGTGATTGTCAATTGATAATTGTGAAACCTGAATATCATAGAGATATTCTAGAATTTGTGCCTAGGTAAAGTTCGCCAGCCTGCACTTGGCTAGCGTTTAATGGGCTGGTATTGTTAAAGTATATTATTTCTCTCACATGTCGGTACCGTATACGTGCACGCAAAAGTCACACATCTTCAATTTCGTAGTGAGTTATGTCCTCCATAGCAGCTACTCTATAAGTTTCGATGAGATATAAACTGTTATTTAGGTGCAAGTTTTAACTGGTATGTCCCCAATGATAGCAATATCACGTCTTGTTCACTTAATCTTGGAAAATCGGCCATAGCATTGGCTTCCAATCTCTGAAAAGCAGCTCTTCTGTTATTTAATCTTTTTTCTTCCTCATCTGTATCAGCCCATATACGTCCCACTGTAGAGCACAGGCCTCTTCTACAATCGACAATACGATTGAGAGTGGTTAGGCCATATAGTCCACCACACTGGCCTAGTACGGGTTGGCGGACATACATACCATAGATATTTCAATAAATCGCTATGATATGCAGGTTTCCTAACTATGTTTTCCTTCACCGTTTTAGTGCGTAGTGATTGACTATCAATACACACATGACTCTGAAAAGTCAGAAGTGTGCCCTGGGATCCAAACCCGCGACCACCGTGAACATGTTGGCAGTCGCGTCTAGTCCGTTTACCAACAGGCTCTTAGTTCTTCTACATTTCATATCCCTACATTTCATTAAATTTCTTCTACATAAAGAAGAAATACAATATGTTTGAGTTCCTATCATAATATTATTTATTTATTTATTTATTTAAAACTTTATTGTACACCTAAAACTATCAATACAGAAAAAATACAAAAAAAAAAAAACAAAAATGTACAAAAGGCGGTCTTATCGCTCGAGGCGATCTCTTACAGACAACCAACTATTAATTACCAATTATTAATATACTACTCATCAGAAACATCGAAACACTTCCGTTTTCATGGTGTCTGTCCTAATTTAACATAAAAAAGTTTTCATTCTATTTAAAAATCACATAACTGCATAACTTGCAGTTGGACCATTACAGTGACAAGTCAACATTGAAATATCAACATCAGGATGTAATTTGTTTCTCCTTAAATTAAATGATTCACTGTCTTGAGACAAATGTGTATCGGAGTTGGAGTTCACCTTTAAAGAATAATTTGTGTTTAACTCAAAACTTTTTGTTCTTTATTTATTTACTGTGACTGGCACGTCTGAACAAGTTTTTTTTTGTATAACATATAGATATACCACCCGCTGAAGCCACCCAAGTGGTTGAATTGCAGGATTCTGCACTTAATTAGCGTGTTATGGCTGAAAGATTGCATCTAAGCTTTTGTCTGTTCATGGAGTCTACAAACGCTCTCAGAAAACTGGTTTGTTCACTCGCCATTCAAGTGCTGGCAGAAATAAGTTTACTTCTGAGCGAGGTAATCGATTTATTGTTACAACTTTACAAATTATTTAAATACTTATCATAAATTAATCACAACCACAATGTTTCCTCTAATCTAAACATAATATTTACCAAAAGTTTTTGTTTCTGTAAATTGGAACTAACAATAACTAGATTGTATAAGCATATTTTTTTTCTCATAATCTATGCGCCTATGCGCTAAATATAAACTTTGTACGCCTTAATAGGCAAAACATGTAGCTTATGCTATATTATATATATTAGCTATATAATATGAAGTTTTTTAAAGAAAGACACCTGTGAAGGCGGGCAACACCATTACACCATTTCCGACATTTTACTCATTACATTACAATATTCTTTAATTTTTTGAAAAACATTTACATTATATTATTTTTCGCAGCCGTAAATTTTCATGCCTCGTCTGTTTATTTCGTATGGTAAACACACTCCAAAATTAATATACTGCTAATCTATAACCGATTGACTACCATGAATGGTGACATAAACTCTGCCGCGGATGTATTGGTCAAGTCGCATTTGGTCCCGACGCGTGTCGTTGCGTCTCCGCCGCTGGCCGCGGCATATTTACCACGATGTGAACACCTGAGCATGTTCCTTGACAGCCGTCCACCGCTTCTACAAACACAGGCCACTAAAACAGCACAGGCCGTGCGATGTTTCTGTGCACAATCCTGTTATAGAGCAAGAGCCCGTGGCCGCCAGACTTTCGTCATTATATAAAAGCTGAAAGAGTGTATGCGCGTGCCTCTAACATAGGCATCATACAATGAGCTATTATTAAGTTCCGATCGGGGTCTCTTTGGAAGTTATCAGCTTCAGTGTTTCTGGTAAGATGAAAGTACAGTTGCACTTCGTACCTAGGCAACCCTTTTATCTACCCGAATGTGGTGTGACGCAACCATCGAAACACGCCCTGATTTGTATAAATAGTCCCAAAATATATTCTAATTTCTAGTACTGCTCCAAGAATCGTTTCCTTCAGTCGTTGCTATCCTGTGTCGCTGAAGTATTAAAAAAGTAAGTGTTGTAAAGTTAACCAGAACTGCGTATTGTTGTACGCCAGCATCGGTATATTGAATTGGAGTATTGTATTATTTTAAAGGGATATATAGAAGTGCGCTTTCCTATTTGCTGTGTACGCGACAGAAATTTAGGTTGCACAGCTCCATGATATTTTATATTAACAATACGATATCATAAAGAACACAACATTGAACATACATATTATAAGGGGAGAACGTAAACGATGATCGATTTTGGTCATTTGAAGATTGTTCACTGGAACATCCGTGGTGTGCGACGCAAGAGAAGGCATTTGCAAGCTCTGTTACTTGCCAAACATATCGATGTAGCGCTCATCAGCGAGACCAAGTTGCGAGACAACGTTGGCTTACGGTTGGAGGGTTATTGCGTGTATCGACAAGACAAACTGTCGGCGACGGGCAAAGCGTGCCGCGGCTTGTTGGTGGCCGTCAAGCAAACCATTTCACACACACCGCTACCGCGCCTAAGTCTCACCAGTATGGACGCTCTTGGTATACAATTGGAGAGGTTCGACAGAATGCCACTGAGAATTTACGCCGTCTACAAACCGCCGGCGACTCGTTTGAGGACGCGCGATATTGACGCTTTGTTGCAGTCCAACTGTCCCACGATCGCGGCAGGCGACATGAACGCCAAACATTTCGCATGGAACTCTGTCAACTTGAACACATCAGGGCGCATACTGTATAAGCACAGTGTGCGACAGTTCTCTGTGGCAGGCCCGAGTGCATTCACTTACTATCCGCGCAGAACTGGCCACCGGAAGAATGTACTCGACATCATTATGTTTCGCGGGCTACCCAGTCACCGGCGTCCGTGGCAGGCTGTGTACGAAGAAAGATTCGGATCCGACCACTGCCCAGTGTTTGTTACATATTTTTGACAATTCCGAATCTACATTTAGTGTGTACATTTTCCAATCCACCATTTTATAATTGGGGTAGATGGGCAAATGCACACTACCATTATTATTTGTAGCACAACTATGTACATTATTATTTACTAAAACTTTGATAATTACAGGAAGATGATAACTACCGAGAGGATCATTATGTACAGACCAGTCCGAAGAAAGAGCAAGTGATGGAGAGACCAAAGATAAATCTAGAGCATTTGGACGCCACGTCAAAGAACCAACTGTAGTTACTTCACCAGAATTTAACAAAATCAAGTTATTGCCATCAATGACATCCAAAATATCTCTACCTCGTGCATTAACAGAGTTACAACCCCACAGGGTGTGATGGGCATTAAAATCGCCAGCAAATATCATAGGTTCCGGGACAGACTTTATTAAAGAGTCAAATTTATTTTTATCAAAAGATGGAGAACAATTTGTAGGACAATAAAAGCTAACGATACTAATTTCTCTATTATTTAGATTAATTCTTATACAAATATTTTGCAATGAATTATCACAATAAGTATTAATTCTTTTGTAATCAATATTATTACGAATTAAAATAGCTACGCCATTATGTTCATTGCCAACATCATTTCTTTCTACATTGTAACCTCTTATTGCAAATGTTTTTTTGGGTGTCAACCAAGTTTCGGATATGATTGCCAAGTGGATTTGCTTCTCATATAAAAATTGAGTTAGTAAAATCTTATTACTTAAAATACTCTGAGCATTCCACTGCATGACATTAAGGTCAATTTTTCAATAAGGAACTGTTTCGGAGCGTTTGATGTAGTATATCTTTTATCGATGCTGAATTTATAGGATTGTCCTTCTGATTAATTATTATTTTAGTTAGTGCTTGAGTCAATAAGTTCATGAAAAAATCTAATTTTGTTAAATTTTGAAGTTGAGTTTCTATGTTAGATGCAGTTAATTGTGGGAATGATTTTTCATTAAATAGCCTGCGTATTGAGTATTTCTTGTTTTTATTTTATTTTCTTCTAATTTAAGTTTTTTTTGAGGGCAGGAGTTGGATATCGCTATGTGGTTGCCACCACAGTTAGCGCATTTCGCGTTTTTACTATCTACAGTGCATTTTTTAAAACTATGTTCCTGACTACAGATAGAACACACTTCTCCATTTTTGCAGAATTTTGCAATATGTCCGAATTTCATGCAGCGGAGGCATTGCTTAACCGGAGGGATATACGTTTTAACCTCATGCCTCCAGGAGTCCAAGTAAACATATTCAGG
The DNA here is from genome assembly GCA_023078785.2 of Hyles euphorbiae. Taxonomy (NCBI): domain Eukaryota; kingdom Metazoa; phylum Arthropoda; class Insecta; order Lepidoptera; family Sphingidae; genus Hyles; species Hyles euphorbiae. The sequence continues at coordinate 113,396 of JALBCW010000030.1, forward strand.
TAGTTCTGTGGAGGCAAAAGTTACCGCCACAGTCTGCGTAGGCTGGTATTTTATTTGACCACTATCATCCCGTACTCTTCGCATGAAGCGCCTCACTTGAATAACATTACGAGAACTACCAATAAGAGAGAATATTCTTTTATTCGACATCTCTAGAGGGACAGAAGTAAGTACGCCAGTCGCCTCTGTGTCACCAGCAGGTATAGATGCTTTTAGCTCGAGTTCCTCCAGTAATTTTTTATTTTGTAGAAATACATTGCATTATTGGACAAATCAAATGTTATTCCTATTTTAAATCTATTAATAGATTTAAGATGTAGTACACCCGTGACGCAATATCTGCGTAAAGCGCGGGAAATAGACAGTCTGTCTTTATCGGTGAACATCTTTTGCTCTTGATGGTTTAAAAATACTACAAATTCTTTTTATTGCTATTTTCGGGATACTTCCTAAAGTATCCCGGTACCTTATAGATTTCAAATTTGCTCGTGGAGTCATCATCGGAGTCCGATGAAGTCGATGAAGGCAGCCCATCTACATACTACATACTATGTTTTAAGTGAAAATAAACACGTTAAAAGTTTTTCTAATACAATTAATCATGAATTAAGTATAATTAAAAAATATTTATTTCTTGCGATAGTTTTTATTTACTGAGTGATGTAAAATTTCGGCACGGACGTATTACACTAACTGCTATATTTTCACGCCTAAGCCACTGAACCAATTTTGATAGAATTTGATACAGAGATAAATTAGACCTTGGGTAAGGGCAAAAGGTTCCCGCTTGTTATGTAGACAACGCTTGAAGGGGTTGAACAAGGGGATACGCAGTACGCATGGAAAAATCTAAACTGTTGAAGTTATAGATGTCAAACTTTTTTACTTATTTTGTAACAAAAATAACTGCACACTTCGTTTTCTTAAAGTTAAACCATAAAGGGGTTATAATAAGGGTTGAAAGGTAGTGAAAATAATGGCGTGAATAATATTAGAAAAATAGCATTATGGGATTTCATTTCATTTCTTTATTGATCCGGTGGTCTAAAAATTGATATCTGAACGGGTGGTTCACACATTTACACGAAAAATTGAAATTTAGAGTCAGAATTGATAATTATCGCCGCAATTTTGAACTTTATTGTTAATGATTCGATTAAAATAGGGATATTCGTTAGGGATGAGATAGACGGTACGTTGATTTTAGTTATTATAAGAGTTGGTATAAATAATAACATGTATCTGGTACGAAGTAGGCCAGGGAAGCTCTGCCCCCCTGAGCTACTGCTATTACTACCAACTTTCCCCTTCGTGGCTGTAGTATCCATCTCTACATTCCATACTTTCCTATCCAATAACATCTTCCTATCCAATGACAGCAGCGTCAACAACGCGAGTACCCTTCTGCGCTCTCGAATCCGTCTGCCAAGCGTGGTGAGTATTGGCATAAAAAATAAAAAAGCCTAATAGTTGCTAAAACCAGGATCAGGACTCCAGTCCCCGGCAGCCCCGCTATTCCTGGTTATGGTAGCGGCCACGGTAATGGCGGAACAGATGGTGGTAAGAATCTCTGTGTTGACCCCGGCTACCACACCCTGACGAATGGCACTGATAATACACAACATACGCACTTTGTGAACAGACGAGAAGATTGTTAACTGTATTTTGCTGTTAATAAAGGCTTATTATTATTATTTTCATTTATCATTTCACCTATAAAAAGTATACGTATAAAACTATGAATTTGAACTTTTTTGCTAGGTCCTAATGGTGGACCATATTTTGGTGGTCAAATATTTTTTAAACGGTTAGACAATATCACGTTTGTTACCTCAAAAACAAAATGCTTCATTCGACGTATTACAACTGAAATATTTACCATATTAGCCAATTTGATTAAAATTCCTGTATTTCCCAAAACATATGGTCACCCTATAGGAACGGGACACAACCCTACCGTCCTACACCTCTCGCTCGGCTCGTTTTTCCGATGACAGTGCGCAGTCCTGTTTATATACTACGTCCATGCTAAAACTACCACCATGTTACGTTACGATAGTGACAGATAACCTAAGGTAATGAACGAATATTATTGAATGATTCGTGCGGAATTGTCATTCACTACGTGGGTAAATTAATTAATAATTATTATAGAATAACAAAAAAATATAAACCATGCATTAATGTCGCGTAGAAAGGTTATGGAAATAAATTATTAAGCAAATACATATTTATTGCTTTTATTCCGCAATATACAAAAATGACTCCAATTAATTTTGCATTTAGATTTCCGAACGTAGCATTTTTTTTTGGTTATTTGTCACACATTAGCGGTTTTCACTTTTAATTTAATTCAAATTACTAACTCTCATATTATATAGGTTATAGACAAAGATACGTATATATGTTTTATAAAATCCCTCTACATTTTTAAGGAGGAGAGCTTCATGAAAGTATTCTCTATATTTTTGCTCGTTAAGTTACTCGGCAACTATTTTCACATATTAAATGCTCACACTTCTCTACCCTAAGAGCTTGCTCGACTATACATTGAAATAAGCTAATGACATAAAATGATTAAGTAGGTACGCAAAACTAAAATCAAAGTTCCATGTAAATATTTTATTTAAAGTTTTTTACAGTTTTAGGTTAGGTATGTTTTTAAATACAATAAATTCCAGACTTTCTATATCCTCATACTTGTTCACAAGATTCCCAAGTTCGTTTCTCCGATTCCAAACAGTCCACAGTCTAAGAAATAATCTTCATATTTGAGTTAGGTATCACAATAATTGTAACTTCATATCGCAGCATTGAATTTCATATTATTAGCGAAATACGGAGTAGATAATTACACACAATAACACTACGGCATCGGGAGACACTAAGCATGATCGTAATTAACACATTTTTCCTTAATTCGATGTGTAGAAATGCAAAAATATACTCCCGATAATGTTCTCACGGTAAAAATTACGGTGACAAAACAATCGTATTTCTCGATAGTAAATCGGCGATACTATACGTCAAAAATTATTCCTGCTACCACTTTTCATACATTCAACTATCGCTAGACTATACGATTACCATACTATAGTGTCGTAAACGTTTCCCGCTGCCATAATTTAGTTCCAAATACGCTCACAATGGCGCTGTTCAAACCGGCTTCGTTTTCGGTAGCAGTCTTGAGATACCCATATATGTATTTTAATTTTTGTTACAGTTTCCAAATTCGCCACAATGATGAAGTTCACGTACTTAATAATCGTTTCTTAGGTAAAGGCACCTGTGAACGCGGGCACTACATAATATAATTTCCGACTGCTATTATTTTTCGCAGCCGTATATCTTCATGCCCCGTCCATTCATTCCTTATGGAAAACACGTTCTGAAATTAATGAACCACTAATCTACAACCGGTTGACTGCCTATGAATGGTGACACAAACTCTGCCGCGGATGTATTGGTCATGTCGCATTTGGCCCCAACGCGTGTCGTCTCCACCGCTGGCCGCGGCATATTCACCACGATGTGAACACCTGAGCATGTTCCTTGACAGCCGTCCACCGCTTCTACAAGGACAACAGCACAGGCCGTGCTATGTTTATGTGCACAATGCTGTTATAGAGCAAGAGCCCGTCCGTGGCCGCCAGGCTTTTCGACATCATAAAATCAGTTATTTTAATGTTTCGATCGGAGTTACTTTGGAAGTCATCAGCTTCAATGTTTCTGGAAATATGAAAGTACTGGTACGAAGTAAAGTTGCACTTTATACCCAAGCAACCCTTTTATCTACCCGAATGAGGTGTGACGCAACCACCGAAACACGCCCTGATTTGTGTAAAAACAACATTGAACATATTAACATTAACATATGTAAAAAAATATTCAAAAAATATATATATTTAACCAAGTATGTCTTAAAGCGAGATCAATGTATGTAAGTAACAAAATAAAAAGCTCCAAAAATAAAATAAAAATGACTTGGAGTGTGATTAATAAAGAAACTGGTAGGGCTAAATCTCGGAACACAGAGTTTAGCTTAAATATTAATAATCAGAATATTACATCTAATTTAGAAGTAGCTAGGATTTTTGAGAATTTCTTCTCAGATGTACCAGTTTCCATAACAAAAAGTTTAAACTCATGCCCTGCCATAGCAGAAAAGTTACTACAAGAAAATGTGACTGGAGGCAGAGATTCATTTGAATTCCATTGCGTTGACAGTATGTATGTATAGAAATATTTAAATGCATAAATATTAAAAACACTTGTGACCTCAACAAAAATATTAAACTCTGTAATACCGGTCTTGGCTCCCCAGTTAGCTGTAATTTTTAATGCTTGTATAAACAGTGGTCTATTTCCTGATAATATGATGTTGAGTAAAGTTACACCTCTTTTAAAATTTTGTAGTTCAGAGGACCCCTCTAATTATAGACCTATTTCAGTACTATCTTCATTTAGCAAAATTTTTGAAAAACTAATGCTCTCACCACTTCAAACTTATTTTTCAAAAAATAAAATACTTCATGGTAAACAATTTGGTTTCACGCGGGGTTGTTCCACAACTGACGCTGGAGTGGAGGTTATAGGTAACATATTTGATGCTTGGGAGAATTCACGGGATGCCTTAGGTGTATTCTGTGATCTATCCAAAGCGTTTGATTGTGTTCACCATGATATACTTATCAGGAAATTGAGCCACTACGGAGTTAATGGTATTGCTCTTGAATTATGCAAATCATATTTGAGTAATAGGGTCCAAAGTGTAGATGTCAACGGAATAAGATCTCCTGGGTCTGCCGTTACTATGGGAGTTCCGCAGGGCTCGATTCTTGGACCCTTTCTCTTTTTAATTTATTTTCATGACTTACCTTTTTTTTACAAGGGACAAATGTGAGGTAGTGTTGTTTGCCGACGATACTTCATTAATATTTAAAGAAAATCGACGTAATCCTGATATTGACGACGTAAACAATACCCTCTCAAAAATAGTACATTGGTTTTGCATTAACAATTTGTTATTAAATAGCCAAAAAACGAAATGTATAAGGTTTGTGACACCTAATGTCAAAAAACTTAATGGTACCATTAATTTGAATGGGGATGAGTTGAGCCTTGTGGATACAACTAAGTTTTTAGGAATTACATTAGATCCCAAACTTCAATGGGGTTCTCACATAGTCGCTCTAGCTAAAAAGCTGAGCGCCGCAGTCTTTGCGGTGGGTAAGATTCGCCAATTGACTGATGGTGATACAGCTCGATTGGTATATTTTGCCTACTTTCATAGACTGATGAGTTATGGAATTTTACTGTGGGGTGGTGCTGCTGCATTAATACCATCTTTGTTCTACAAAAGCGAGCTATAAGGTCAATTTATTCGCTTGGGTCCAGATATTCTCTTAGAGAAAAGTTTAAAGACATAAATATAATGACAGTAGCATCACAATACATTTTTGAAAATTTAATTTATGTCCATAGAAATAAAGAAAGTTTTCTTAAGATTAGCGATATTCACAACAAAAATACTAGGAATAAGAATAATCTAGCTACTCTTAAGACCAGACTCCACAAGATCAGCAAATCTTTTAAGGGTTACTGTATACACTTTTATAACAAAGTTCCTAGTCATATTAAAGCCCTATCTATTACAAAATTCAAAGCTACTATCAAGCAAAAATTATGCAATAAGGCATATTATAAATTTCGGAATTTACTGGTGGTAGGTCTCTCATATGTGAGAGGCTGCCGGGTGGGTACCACCGCAATGTCTATTTCTCCCGTCAAACAGCAGTTTAAATGCACTGTTGTGTTTCGGATTGAAGGACATTGTAGCCAGAGTAACTACTGGACATATTGAGACTTAACATCTTATCAAGGTGTTGTTCGGTTTTGTTTCTGTTCATGAGCGGTCGCAACGCTTACCATCAGGCGAACGGCGGGCTCGTCTCGCCATTCACTGCAATAAAAAACAAATTTAGACGATAACAAGGCTTGGGAATAGAATAAAATTAAATGAATGTATAGTATTCCAGAGCGTAAGTCTTGGTGTGCTCTATAAAATATCATTTAAATTAAGTAACTTGTCAAAGCTATTGTTTTCGTGTGTAAGTGATTGGGTATGTCATGCTCGCTAAAAAGTCTGTGCTTGCGGTGGTGTCGTGTGCCAGGTCGGTCACTTCCCTGCAACATGGTTGAGGAGGCCGATGGCTGGCACATGCGTCATACTCGTGAATGGGTGCTGCTTGCGAAGACTGGTCTATCCGATTTTCTTACATTGTAATAGATTGATTGATGGATTACATAAGGCTTTCGCAATTATTCACTGCTTTGGCGAAAAAGAGTATACTGATTCTTCGTTCTGGGCGACTTCACTTCACTCAGCCATAGTAATTATAATATAATAATATTCATATCAAAAATATTTATTGTAAATTTACAACATATTATTATTAAACTGCTCTGATTTAAACCAACTTGTAAATTTTGTAATAATTCACTACATTGTAAACTGGTTTTGGAAAAGAGCAACACTAGAGTTTCTTGCCCGTTCTTCTCTAGTGAAAACAGCTTTCCGAACCGGGTGGTAGATAAAAAAATGACTATCTAAATGATGTTGAACATTTTACTGGATTCAATAAATTATTTTCATTTCATTTCATTTTCGTTTCATTTCATTTCATTTCATTTATTATAAGGGACGATCGTATACGATGAGCGATTTTGATAATTTGAAGATTGTTCACTGGAACGTTTGCGGTGTGCGACACAAGAGGAGGCATTTGCAATCTCTGTTACTCGCCAAACATATCGATGTAGCGCTCATCAGCGAGACCAAGTTGCGAGACAACGTTGGCTTACGGTTGGAGGGTTATTGCGTGTATCGACAAGACAAACTGTCGGCGACGGGCAAAGCGTGCCACGGCTTGTTAGTGGCCGTCAAGCAAACCATTTCACATACACCGCTACCGCGCCTAAGTCTCACCAGTATGGACGCTCTCGGTATACAATTGGAGAGGTTCGACAGAATGCCACTGAGAATTTACGCCGTGTACAAGCCGCCGGCGACTCGTTTGAGGACGAGCGATATTGACGCTTTGTTGCAGTCCAACTGTCCCACGATCGCGGCAGGCGACATGAACGCCAAACATTTCGCATGGAACTCTGTCAACTTGAACACATCAGGGCGCATACTGTATAAGCACAGTGTGCGACAGTTCTCTGTGGCAGGCCCGAGTGCATACACTTACTATCCGCGCAGAACTGGCCACCGGAAGAATGTACTCGACATCATTATGTTTCGCGGGCTACCCAGTCACCGGCGTCCGTGGCAGGCTGTGTACGAAGAAAGATTCGGATCCGACCACTGCCCAGTGTTTGTTACATATTAAATTTATGCAAATAAAGTAATAATGTAAATTTGTAAATAAATACATAAATTTTTTTCATTTGATATTTTTTCAATTTTCTCGTGGCTCGAACCTACGGACACAACAAGCCACCAATGAGAAACTACTTACCTAGTTGCCTCAAAGCCAGCTTTTCAACGTTAGGTCGCGATAAAATTATCCATCCATTACAAATATAGGCGTCGTTGGATGATTCATTGCATTATGACGTAAGACAGCGATAACAAAACAAGAGGCCGCCTGGGTAGATGCTACCGCAATGTTTATTTCTCCCGCCAAATAGTAGTGTAAATGCACATATTTAGACTTAACATCTTATGTCTCAAGTTGTCGAGTACAGTGGAATGCCAAACGTGACTTTGTTAATCAATTTATTATTTGGTTTCAGTTTTAGTACTGCCCATGAGCGGTCGTACCACTTACCATCAGGCCAATGGCATGAACGTCTCGCCATTAATAGCAAAAACAACGTATTATATCAAATTTTGCGAGTAAGAAGAGATCAAATATTAATGGACCCCTTTAAACACATTCTTAGATCAGGGTCCTGGATCATTGTATTGTATACGCCTGATGGTATATTCTTAGCAAACCTGTCGATTAACTCCGTGTTTTATATGTTACGGCAAGTGCTCGGGCGAGGAGCCACATACACCACAGTAAGATGCGCACTCATTTATTGCATGGCAACGTGGATAAAAGATTATAAATAATTGTATATCATATATTGGAATAAATCATGCATAATTCCTTTTTGTAATCAATTGTACTTCGGTGTAAATATTATTTGCGTTCATTTGCAATAATATTTTTCTCTATATGCGACGTGGAATTCGAACCCGAGGCCTCAGCGTTGCAATCGTAACGTAGAACAACAGCGCCACTGAGGTTGACATATTTTCAAAATTTTGCAAATGTTAAATAAGTGTTACAAGAAAATCGTATAAACTTTATTTTTTATATAAAGTAGGAAAATAATGTCCCCTATAGGATTTAATTATAAAAATATTCAGCGGCTGTGCAATTCAGTTTCATTATTTTTTAAGTATCTTATTTAAATCAATATTATTTTTCTTCACCAAGTAAGCCAAGTAAGTAAGTGAGTTCAATAAGTAGCAAGTTTATTTAATAAAATGTTAAAAAAAATTCTGACTTCAGAGTATTTGGCATCGATTTTACCATTTACATGACAATACAGATTGCTATTGTTTTTGCGCAGGCGCATATTTTCATGCCCCGTCTGTTCAGTCCTTATGGTAAACACGTTCTGAAATTAATGTACTACTAATCTACAACCGATTGACTGGCCTGTTCCGGAGTACATTATGATGGGACATGAATGGTGA